>JAQFXW010005862.1:0-10145 GCA_034693945.1 Dendrobaena attemsi
TCCTTATGCGGTGGGTGGGATTCGAACCCGCAACCCTTCGGTTGCAAGGCGGCGACCTTCACCACTACACTACCGCGTCCCGTTTAGAGTATGATAGGAAGTAGAGAATCAGTACCATTAATTAATTAGCTAGACAACTGCAGTGCACAGCAGTCACAATGCACATTGTTATTTTGCTTTTCTTCAGCTTTATTTTTGGCTGCACTTAAGAGTATAGGTCTAACTGGTTTATTAAAATCTCAAAACTTTACTTTAAGAATTTTCCAACTAAACAGGGGTCTGATAATACTAGCAACCAATAGCAGTTGTGAAGACTTTACAACTGGTTCAGCCTTCTAGTTTCCAAATGTTTCTGAATGTTGTCTAATGTCTATTCAGATTGTAGAGCAATAATTAATTTTGCTTGTAACATGACAGGCCTATAAAGCACAGAAATTGGTCTGCCATCTAATTTGCTTCTATTTCATGCATGTTATTAGGCCGTATAGGTCTATGTCTTAGTCAAATATAGTTCACAGAGCAGACTCTTTTTACAGTAAATTATGGCAGTATAATAATGAGGAGGAGGAAGCGCTGTTTACTAGGCCTATGTAGTAGAAGCAAAAATAAATTTGTCCTGGGTATTTGGCTGTTTGCTTTTTTTTAAATGTCCTGTGTTTTATTAGATGCATCCTGTAAAATGTCATATATTTTTACGACAATCTGCTGCGCGACCACTGAGTCGACTTTTAGGATGGATACGGGAAGCGATCCTGGATCCTCTGCTTTTCTTACCAGAGTTCTACTATTTAACCAAACGCCCAAGTTGATGATGATGACGATGATGGTGATGATTGCAGATCGTGACTATGCAGAGGAGCTGAGGCTGAGGGAGCTGACTGTTGAGCACGTGACCTGGTGCAGCAGAACAACGTCTGCTCATCACTCATTGGATGGAAGGAAGATCGTCTGCACGACCGGAAGACACGGCAGCGACATCTGTCAGGTGACTCATGACTATTATATAAACCTCATCTACATAGATATTTATTCATATTAGTCTCATCAGACGAGCTCATTTACATATTATATCATTCATATT
Organism: Dendrobaena attemsi; assembly: GCA_034693945.1. Classification (NCBI taxonomy): domain Eukaryota; kingdom Metazoa; phylum Annelida; class Clitellata; order Crassiclitellata; family Lumbricidae; genus Dendrobaena; species Dendrobaena attemsi. The sequence goes on from JAQFXW010005862.1 coordinate 1,082, forward strand.
CATTCATTCATTCATTTCGAACATTTATATATAGCGCCCCTTCAAGAAGACTACTCAGAGGCGCTCCCAACTCCAGCGCGGCTAAACAGAACAGTCTTGAGATAAGAAAAGAACCCTGGCGAGATGGACCTTGGCACTCAAAAGGAGAGAAAAACGATGCATGCGCTGAGTTGGTGTTGACACGCGGAAGCGCCACCGATCTCCATATTAGATGAGTTACATAATATCAACATAATATAATTCGCTTAATAATGTAATGGTGTAACCAACGGCACTAACGGTCTCGGAGCTAGATAAGTTTTTCGCGAGATTCCGCCAATACCGCACTCTCGAAGGTACAGCATTTTTTCGAGAACGCCCATATTACAAATCATTCGGCGAGCACAATTGAAATTTTGGCGCTATTAGTCGCATTAAATATAGGCCTAATATATGAGGTCATTGATTAAAATAGCCCGTATTTTTTACTGTTTACAGCTAGTATTTACATAATTATATTAGATGAGAATATGAACAAAACAAGTTAGCTTAAACCTGGCAGGATCCTGTTCTTTGACTGTTTATTCATTTATTACCTACGTTTGACATAACACCTCTTCAATAGAGGCTACTTAGAGGTAGGCCTACTCCCAATTAAGACCTAGTGGGCAACTAGAGCAATTCCTTTATAAGGAGCGTGTACAGAATAGTACACTATAAAAGGTGGCATAGGCCTATCATAACGCGGATCATCAAATGATGAAAGCGTTGTAAAATAAATCTATCAACATCATAAAAGTTAGCAGTATTATGTCTGGTCACCATCTTAGTCATCAGCCCCCATAATTCCATAATTTCAAACAACATAATGCCGAGCTAATATCTGCGGACGTCAACTGCCTTTGTTGTCATAAGCTGTCGTTAAACTCCACATCGTTGGCTCAACATCTGGCGAGTGACGTAGGAACGGGAAGAGATAGGCCTAGTTGCATAGACAGCAGAGATCAAGTGATTATCCCCCAAAGGAAATATTGACCTGAGAATATGTATATATATATATATATATATAATCTCTGCATTGGAATGGCTTCTAATTTAAATGAATGTGTTCTTTGTGTGTAGGGTGACAGCGGCAGTGCGGTGCTCTGTGAGTCGAGCGCCAACATTGAAGGTGGCCAGGCCCGGTTGGTTCTGGCCGGGGTCGTCTCAAGTGGCTTTGAGGGCAGCGGACTATCTAATGTGACTAAGATGCTGTCTGTTCAGACGGCCATCGCTCCATACTCGAACTGGATTCGACACGAAATCTCCGCAACGTCATTATAAATTGCGATGACGTCACCGTTTCATCCGTAATTATTATCGCAGTGCTGGCACGTGACTGCAGAGGACACTTCATTGTATACATAATTTTTTTATCGTGTACGATTGTCGATTGTCGTGTACATAGGCAAATACATTAACTTTCCCGCGGGCGGATCGACCCGAGACTAGAAGTTTATGATTCTCTGGACCATCATTTGAATATCATACGTCACGCATGCAATGGGACCAATGCAGAAAACGATGACGTCAGTCGTAGCTGAAAAGGGAAGAGAGGATACTTCAATGTTTCTGACGTCATCATACTTTACTTGAATTGTTTTTTCTATTGTTACCGAATACTAACTGTGCAGTGCTCTAACGGTTGCAAGAAAGATCCAAAGAGCCGGTGTGTATTGTATCAAAGTGTTTGTAAAGTGCACCTCTGAAATCTTGCGTTGAGTGATCATGCGCTAACTTTATTTGTTACCAGGAACAAAGTATAAACAGAGGATATGTATATTGCACAAAATGTTAAGCTATACATGTAACTGAAACTCTCAATGTACCAGATCACCATACAATTACAAAACTGGGTTGGATGAAATACATTATTTAAATGAACAAATTACAAAATAGCACAGTTAAGCTAATTCCACATATTACACAAATATTTCATCTAGCCCAGCTTTTGCAATAGTCTATAGATACATTGAGTTTCAGTCATAGGCTAGGGAGTATTATACATACTCCCTTATTATACGCATTCCCAGTAACATATTTAGTGTATTGATAAATCTACGATACTCCATTCTCTGTAAACACTTAGCACATAAGAATACCGGTCATCATAATCATAAGTTCATGATATGCCAACCAAGAGTAATAGTACAGCGACATAACAAAATGATTGTGCACTTTGTGATACAAGCATGACATTTGGCACAGACATAGCATAGGGCATTACTAGCAGATTTGGGTATTGGAGCACGTTGAAATATTATTTGAATACAGAGTGGGTCATAGAAAAGGAGCAGCCATACATTTTCTAGCCAATAACTCAGCCAGAAGTAGGAATATTTTAATCATATATGATTCATATATACGTATAACAGTCAAATTTCATCAAAATATTTCAAATAGAACAGAAGTTATGTTGCTTTTAGTGACTCAACCCACCGTTTTTTGCTGGTTCAACGCAAAATAATGCAAATTTTGTTCTGTTATTAAGTCACACCACAAGAATAGTACAACGGCATAAGTTTATTGCAACTCACAGGAATTCCGGACTACAGCAGTGATGTTGCGTCAAAGTTAACACGTCGAAGCGCCTCATTTACTATGCCGCCTGGCAAAAGAATGTGGAGTCCGCCAAAGGGAAGTTACAGAACTAGATCTTATATAAGGAGTATTTTTTTGCACCAGTGTGTTATCCATTATACTAACCCCTCCTCAGAGGTCTCTACAAGCAGTGGTTTAAACTTTAAAGTGGATTTGAACCTGCATCTCTCTGGCTACTAGGCACCGAACACACCACAGTGTCTTTACATTTTGTCTTCATATAATTGTTTTATAATAGAGAGTATATTGAAGCGGATGCATGCATTGTTATATGGGAAGCACTTCTAAATACTCGGAATCGGAACTCGGTGAAAAATGTCCACCCAGTCCATCCCTAGTTGGGGAGGGGGGGTTGTTGTTGTTGGCTCTACACAATCTGGACTATGCTTAAAAACGGGTTCCAATAGCTTTACTGCAGATCCAGCCCACATACCCTGGCTGACTCATCCTTCAGTTTGGCCTACGACTACAAAGATTACACAGATTTCACCAGCTACAGTGCATGAACATAGCTGTAGCTGTACATCGTTCTTCCGGTCAACAAGCTCATGCAGAGAATACTTTGAGTCAGGATTGTTAGTTAACTCTTCATTAATTAAAGACCCATTTATAGGATAGGGGGAGGGTGCGTCCAATATACGTATGCAGGCGGGGAAAGGAAGAGTTTGCCTGCATACAGGGAGGGAGAAACCAATTTTGTCAGGATTTTGTGTACATACTAAATAATTTAGTCCCTTTGCAGGATATTAAAATAACCTTGGTATACTAATGCAATCTTAATACTTCATTTGGGTGTCCACTGTCATTAGAGAAAAAGAAACGCCAAATGAAGTGTTCAAAATTAGGCAAATTTTGCAGATGTCCTTTAATATACTTCTAATGGTGAATAAAGACAATATACTCGAATGTCTCAAGTTCAAACGTTCTTAGGAAGCAAAGCAGAAAGACACGAGATGATAACAGCTGGACAAATAAAACCAATTCAAGACAGACTGACCGTCCAAAACAACTTAAATGCCGAGATTACAGAAGAGCAAACACAAAAGCCTTCAAACAGATTTTAATGAGCTATGGATATTCCTAACAGTGTTGGTTTAATTTTTTCAAATTGAAGAAAACCATTAGAAATCATACAAATACACCATTGGAATGCTGATAGCATTCGAAACCAAACATAGCAAGTCTTTTCAAAGTAAAACATTTTTCTTGATAAAAAACCTTTCGACAGCTGAAAAATTAAGTCAATTAAGCATGGTATTCTAATCAGCAGCCAACAGCAGACTATAGAAGTCAATAGGGAACAACACAGTTCTTCCTTTGCAAATAAGGCAGTAAATATTAATTTTAGTAACTTCTATACTGAGCACGTAGAATGCGAAAGGCCTCAATTGAATGTGCACAGAATTCAAGCCATAACTCGGTTAGCAAGTGAACATATATCACAGACCCTAGCAGTATGTAACCCTCTCCATCTGTTTCATGAGCGGCAAGTTCATTAACTATGCAGTGCTACTGAAAATATCCTCTAATAGGTAGGACCATAGAGAGGCTGTAGGATCCTTCGGCCTCAAGTTCCGACACAACCACGATACGAAACTTCAATAGGTTTTGTAACTAGTAAATCTAGGATTTGGTTCTGATGAGGGATCAGTTAGTATGTCATGTGGCAATATTAGAACTGTCAGCATACTAACTCTCAGTATGCTAACTACTCGAGAGACTATGGTTAATATGTGATCAGCCAAGAAGTACCCACAAACAAGAGGAGAGGGGGGTAACCACAACAAGGAGTTTCTGTACAATACGAATCTGATTGTATTAAAATGCTCGGTACAGTCATTTATAAACACCAAATTCAGCAAGGCAGCCAATGGTCGGTATTATAGAGTTTTCTACAGGTCAGAGCAGTATCACGATATCCCAGACTGAATAACAAGTCTTCAATTGGATGGAAATACAAATGGATAGGGGAAGATGTGGCAATTCGAACAACAGGTCAGTTATGGAACAGAACAATTAGGTCAATTTTGCAACCATCTTTCATGCCTCTAGTGCTTTAAGTCTTACTTGCTGACAGAGGCTTCTATCCCCCGCCCAAGCAACCGGACTAAAAAACTCGCGACCTTCCACTTTCCCCAACAGAAATCTTCTTCCAGCTCCCGACCAGTCTTTCCCCTATTTCTGAACATTATTCATTGTAAAACGTTCCCCCTGTTTTCCACTGGGCGCACTTGTGCCCGCTTGGTATAGGGATAGAAGCCCATGCTTGGTGAAAATATAACAATTACATTGCAGGAAGATCCCAAACAAAGTCTTCAAGAAAAGAATATGGAAATTTACAACAGCTCTTGAATAAATGATTTGAGATCAACAAAAAACAGATTCAAGTGTTGATAGGTAAAACTAACCCATTAGACATGTTGCACATCAAACAGGGAGCCTAACAGCCATGCGCTTTAACATAGGCTAACACCGAGTAACTCGGAACAAAGATGGTCTGCATTAATTATTATTACTATTTGTTAAGTTCGAACTAGAATTCTATTCATCAATTCTACCATTACGTATGTTACAACTAGAAAAAAAGGTAAAAACATATGCAACTCAAGCAGTAGGAATGTAAGCTTTGAAGTTATTACACAAACCATTACAGTACCATGAACTTGAAATGACCCAATACTTGCACCCAATGTAATAAATGGGTGCAAGTAGTAAACTGCAACAGGTACACGAGAAAGTGTGATCAACAAAATCATATTTTACACAAACAATATATATCCAAAACCTAAAAAAATAACTCTGGGTATTGACAGAAATAAAAACTCTCAAATTACTCAATTTTTGTAACTCGAAACTGAACACAACAAACAGGAGAGACAGCAGATTCTTTCAGCCTGAAAACAATTTGTATTAATGTAAATTAATTGACGCTTTGTTAAAAAGATATTTGACAACCAGATGTTGCAGAAAACCGCATCGTCATGTCTCTGAATATCGAATGTTAGAAGAAACAGAAAGAGCACACAAAACTTCTCGGGAAACATAACAATCACAAAATACCTAAACCGTTTACCTAAGAGATATGCTTAGCATGCATAAAAGTCGGAATTATTCCTTGGCCTGTGCATATAACAACTGGCAAGATTGTTTACGAGACAAATTAACATGTAGCAAGTTTACAACTGACATGTAACAAGCTTTGAATTTAAATAAAAGATTAGTTACCAACAGATAACATCAGTGATTTCACAATCAAACCAGACCTATCTGAGAACACACAAAACTCGTTTGAAGCCATATTTCGGGGACACAACCATCTTAAAAAAAGCCAAAGCGCATTGGCGTCGAGCAAAACACCTTGCAGCCCAAGCGGTTTGAAAGTAAGCTCTAGCGTATTTGCGGTCGTGCTACCGATATTTGCAATAATATTTCTGCAATTAATATTGCTAACACTAGTTACTACAAATCTTCGAACAGCGTTTTACAGAATCAATTTTTCAATCTACAGCGCATAACAGATGCGCACTCGCACGACCGCAAGAAAAATTGCATCAAAATTCAAATCACACAACCTTTCAAGCTGATTTCAGACCTGGTTAGTAGGACAAACGCATCAGATTTCATATCATACCCAAGTTTAAGTAAGAGCCCTCGAATTATATGTGGCAACAAATGGGTAAGCAACATTTGTAACATGACTTATATGTTGGCCTGAAGTGCATATGGTGAAATAATATTATACAACCAAAACATCATTGTTCTCACATCCGTGCAAGTAAATGTCACGAGCGGCATAAAGGAGTTGTGGTCAAGTTTAATTGTAGCTATTAGAACTGGCCACAAATGGACAAGAGAAACAGTGATGCCTAAGCAATCTGCCTCCGTACCCACATTGGCAAGATACTTTTCAACAGATTAACGGGTTAACCTAGTCTAGTCCAGTTACTGTTCTAGCACCAGAATCATGAGCATCTAACTGAATTAAAAACTGTAAAACACTACGACAGAACCTTTGTGGAAAAAATGAATGCTGTTTCTTTCTAGTGAAGTCAGAAGAAGGTAACGAAAGTGGAGAAATGTCGGTTGTGCCTCTTTTTCAACGTCCAAATCGTAAATGATCAGTGAAAACAATTTCTACAAAACACCTGAAAAAATCCAGAAACTTACCTAGAAATATTCACTACAAATAGATTATCAGCAATATCATAATATTTTTCTTGCAAGTCTTTATGTATGTATGTGTGTATTTCTATACCGCCTCTTAAAGTCCACTACTACTCAGAGGTGGTCCTGACTACAGCCGCAGGTGTGTCGGAGTTAACACGCCGAAGCGCAACAAGCAATTGTGAGTGAAGGACTTGCAGCGACTTGGGTGGGAATCGAACTCGCGACCTTTCGGACGCGAGGCAGCGACTCTAACACTTGCGCCACGACGCATCACATCTTCAGCAATGCATTCTATTCAGAAATTCCTAATCATGTCCCCAACTCCCCATCAAAGTTGACTTCGTTAATAGCCTGTATCGTTCATCCATACCATGTTTGTAATCAAAAGTTTGCAGTTTGAATTTCAATAAACATCAAACAAAGATTACTATTATTATTTCGGCACAGGGAAGCCGTTTCCTACAAGAACAGCGCAAAGGAATTCTTCTCCGAGAACCTGATCCTTCTCATTGTTCTTCTCATACTCCTGCTCGGAGCCTTTTCCACGTTCAGCCTCAGCTGTATCCACCTGTACGTCGCCTTCTGTAACGTCACGACCTGGGAGTTCGTATCCAGCCACCGCATAACGTACCTCAAGGACCGCGAATTCGGCTGGAACCCATTCCACCTCGGATACGTGCGGAACGCGTTCGTCTTCCTGTTCGCGTGCAGTGTACAAGACTGGGAGAACGTCTATAGACGGAACGTCGGGACGGACGAAAGACGACGCGTCGAGACGTCGGCGGATACGCTATGAAGGGGGAATGGTAATGTGCAAATAGGATGGATTATTAATACAAGTCTAATACAATCGGATGATTTATATTTATGTAGCTCCCAACATTCCCAAAGCATAGACGCACAAAACTGTTTCGTGCAACAGCAGCAGCGCACAGGAAGAATATTTCTTTGAGCACGTCGACCTCCTGTCTGAGGCTTCCAGGCACTATTTCTGCATGCTGCGGTCTGCAATGTCGCGACCTCGGTGACTTTTGTTTTGTACGTCAAGCGTCGTGTACTAGAAACCGACGCGGCAAAGGCTGTTAATTTATGGTTTTTCTATTGGTAGGTGATCCATTTCGCACAGTTTACGATATTTATTGTAGAGGCATATTTTAACACAAGTTTTCAATGACTGAAGATGAAAGGAAAGTCAATAGGGCCAACGGTGTTTGTTGCTTCAATGTCGTGTCTTGAGTGGCATTTTGGTGCTGTAATTAATTGTTTGACTGAACAAGAGTTTTATCGAGATCAAAAACTGAAACGTTGCGGAAAAGCAAGCATATCGATTACTGCCGTGTTTGGCATTGTTGCTACATAGAAGTCATAGCGTAGTGTCTTTTTTTGATGCAGACTTAGCCTTGATGCGAAACTTGCATGGGGATACGGCTGGAAGAAGTGCGATATGACAATGCACTATGTCATTCTAAACAATGCAACGTAATTCTAAACTACATTCGTGTAGTGCCATTGCAACGTTCGCGTGCAAAAATGACCCTTACTAACACCACGAATGTTTGCGGTCGTCAATTAACCATTTCTTTGAAACACTTTTCCACAATATATTTACAAAACCAAGAAAACACAACGGCAGAATAAATCAAAGGCCCAAAACTATTGTCAATCTACATCGCTCGAAAGGCCATTAAACGAATAAACTTGAAAGATGAAGAACAGTAGAAGCCGACACTTCATTGGGTAACACAGCATCAAATAATTACTAACAATACGTCTCCTTTTAAAGACTAAACAGCAAAACTCTCAAGGGCTTTGGGTACATTTTATGGGACAACTGTACAACACTTCAACGCAACCCCTTATGTCTGGTGGTTATGGCATTTTACCGTAGAATTCCAGCTAGTTCTCAGGGTAGCTACGAATTTGGGTTCTGGCACACCCGAGCATGTTCAAGGTCTACGTGACACAACAGCTTTGGCCTCGGCCTTATTCTGTGCAAAGTGAAGGGAAACATTTAGTTGCGAGGTTCTTTTCTAGAACTCTAGCTAGCTAGCCCCATTTGGTTGAATGTGTGGGTCTCTCCAATACCAAAGTGCACAAGCGAAGGACTTTCTCCTACTTCACCAGCATATATATTTATTTATTTATTCACACATTTCTATACCGCCCCTTCAAGTCTCCTACTACTCAAAAGCGGTCCCGATTACAGCCCGGAGGTTTGTCGGAGTTTACACGCCGAAGCGCCACGAGCAATTGTGAATGAAGGACTTGCTCAAGGTCC
>JAQFXW010005863.1:0-10145 GCA_034693945.1 Dendrobaena attemsi
TATAGCTTCGGGCAGCTACGTGATCGAGCCCCGTCGCAGCTATTTTTAGACCGTTAGCGCAGACAGACACCGCATCACCGCATCATCGCATCATCGCATCATCGAAAGATCGAGAATTATTGTTTAGAATATACCAGTTTAACCTGTTTAACTAGTATAGCCTAAGTGTGTCGGGTGAGTGTTTATTATTGCGCTGTAAAGAAAGAAAGTTGAAAGTTACTAGAGTGAAATAGAAAAGTCACTAGGTTGGCAGTGTTGATTGGATGGACAGTCAGCAATGGATAGGCCTACACGCCCACTTGGACAAAGTCTGATCAATAGTTACTTCAACAAAATTGGCCCAACATCAACAACAGCAGAAACACAAATAGCACACGTGCAATCTCCTCGTGCATTATTGCTTTTGTTGCTTATTGTTGCTTGTTCTTGTTTATTGTTGCTTATTGTTTGTTAGTGGGCATGGTCATCAGAACAGGAATAACAATAGACAAAATATATAGGCTAATTATGCTTAGTTTATAGGCGACAGATGGCTACTTCAAATAAGATAGGGTCAGAGGCCTATACCGTATAGAGTCTATAGACGTTATAATTAGCGAGGCGGATCGACAGATCTTGAAAATCAGGCAGAGGCGCAGTGCACTCCTGTGAGATTTAGGACAGTAGAGTGTCCTGCTCTTATTAGCAGCTAGTCGAATGCACGCGTGCTGTTTGTAACCGCTACAAACCATTGTCTCTCACATTCGCACTATCGCTCAGCATTGATCATGGCGCGATAGGACGAATGAACTTTAGAAGAAATAATCTATAGGTCTACCTACGATTTGGATTTTTACAAATTGAAATTGTCAGATATAATAGGTCGATGGATTAATTAATGATCAAAACAAGTCAATTCAAATCAAATTCAATTCACAATGACGCAACCGTCACAACTACAGAAACTAAATAATGCCGCGTTTGGATATTTATTAGAGCGTTACCTTTGGAATAGTCGAGAACTACAGGCCTAATGCTTTTCTAAAGTATTATTTATTTTAGAAATAAATTAGGTGCCTACGTATACAATGGTGGAAACAATTGGCTGAGAGCAACGACGGCTGTAATTGAAAAATTTGACGAATCCACTGTTTCTATACATTCTACAGACGCGCTTTGCGCCGCTTTCTTCTTCCCTAACGCGACCTATCGAACTGCTATTATGAGCGAGAGAATCGCTCCTAAATAATTTACGTCTCATGACATTTATGAAGCTGTGACGTCAGAGTGTTGCGCTATATAAGTATGAGACCGCTTAGCTTGGCAGGCATGCGGAAGACGAGTCGTATAGGCCTGAAGAAGCGCTACTACTCGCACATATTTGAAGTCACTGAAAGATGTTACGTGTTATGCTCACCATGATTTTGGTTCCGGTGATGATGGCGATGATGACAATGATGGCTGCGAATGCAACGATTCTCACGGGAAACATCGGCGGTGGTAGCAGCAGCATAGACGCCGACGATTGGTGTAACAATCTGTTGGTCAATTTGCCCTTCGCTGGTCTCGGGCTCATCTCCGATGTTGCGAAGATGGCCATTCTTCCGATTCTCCAGACTCTACAGGTGACTCCGGTTTGTCAGGCAAGTACCGGTAGTACTGTAGGCCTATAGCCTATAATACTGAGTTTAGTTTTAATATCCAATAGCAAAAGAAGCAAACAGTCGTTTACAATATTATCTTGAAAGCTTCGTCGGAAAAGAATCAGCGGTATCCGAAAAATCAATGAGGATTAAGGCAAATTTTTGTGGCCCCACAATCGCGAAAGAAACATTTTGAGGCTCCCACACATGGCATAGACAAATTGTAGGAGAAATTGTAATGTTATTATTGCATTGGGCTTGATAAGGGAGATTACTCCCTAAATAGTATAAAATATACTAACGTAGAAGATTACGCACGTCAAAGAAAAATGGTAGGGTCCCAACGCCCCACACATGCGAAATAAGCAGTTAGGGGCTCAGGCTGTAATCTGGCCCCCTCTTCTCTGGGTGGAATCAAAAAAATTGGGAGGGGAAATCCTGTTATTGTACCATACTTCTATTTCAGAATTTTTCCCTGGGAAATGCTAATCCTGGGGAGAACTTCCCCCGACGTTGGTCTAGATTAATCACTGTTTGTGGCTACCAAAATACGCAAAAAAATTGTAGAAGCCCAGCCCCCCATAAGACAAATTTCAGGGTTCCACATATTGCTTAACCCTCAGGCTACCAAGCTTTTTTGTAACACCGACTATCAAGGGGATCGGTTGGACCCTCCCCCATGAATTTCGTGTTCAGCTTTAGATATCATATCTTGCTGTACACCATTTGATTCTGCATCCATTTCTGAACAAAAGGGTATATTCAGTGGCGGATTTACATTTGTTAGGCCTGGTACACATTTCCATGGAGGCCTACCACTATGTCAAATGGTTAGACTAGAAAGTTTATAATAATTTGACTAGTAATTAAAATTTAGACTACTAATTTAGACTAGTAGGCCTACTGTTTATTACTCAAGTAATTAATCTAAACATATTGACGAGGACTTTTTGCTGTAGCGAAGGCCTCGAATCATCCACATGAGCCTAGACGAAATGCGCCTACAGAAGTCAATCTAATGATTAATAATGATTAAAAGAGATAAGGGAGTCATGGTAGGCCAGGTACCGTGGTAAATCCGCCTCTGGGTATAGTTAGCTTTAAAATATATGACTGCACCTCGAAGTTATACAGATTTGAACATGGGCATCCGTAGACTCCACATCACACAATTGTACGTGTTTTATGCGCTATTGTAAGACAATGCTTGTGTGATGGGTTTGGCTTCAGGTATCGTATGTTGCATACACCAATCGAATGTTATAATTATTATCTAGCTCACCACAGGCACAATTTTTCATCTGCATCCGGTCAATTTTTGTAACGCCTGAGGCATCACTTATAGGCCTACCTAAGGTAATAATAAAAATATAATAAATATTAATAATATTGTTAATAATAATATTCGTTTATTATGATTATTCATATTGACAAGAACGCTGTACGTTAACAGACACTGATAGGTTATTGTTATTTGTATTTGTGATTTCTATACCGCCTCTTAGACCACTACTAGGCCTACTCAGACTACAGCCCGCAGGTGTGTCGGGGCTTACACGCTGAAGCTCTTGAGCAATTGTGAGTGAAGGACTTGCTAAAGGTCCTTGTATACGCGACGAGTGGGAACCTGGAACCTTTCGGTTGCAAGGCGGCGACCTTCACCACTACACTACCACGCCACACATTATACGAAATACGGCCCACTATAACACAACACGCAGGTCGGTTCACAGCAGGTTCGTCCTACACTTATGGCCCAAGTGCTGGAGCGCTCATGGAACGGCCAAACCAGGAGTGGGTTGGTTGGAGTGGTATACTATTGTGTTCTTCTGTTATATCAACAGTGTCCGAACGACGGAAGCTTGAATCCCATCAGTCGCATATTAGACGTCCTAACATCCGATTCGTTTACGCTCTGCTCCGGTTGTCTTGGCAACGAGTTTGTGGATATCGATATCAAGTTCTGTACGGATCCGAATCCGCTGACGCTTTTTCCGAACGTTCTCACCTGCCGGACGAATGTTGTATCGTGCAGCAAAATGACTGTCTACAGGTAAGTCTTAGACTTACAACTGAACAAGAGAACTTAAATTGTGCCGAACAACTTCATTTGTGAATGCAACTTTTTAAATATCTTCACATAATAATATCAAAGAACTAATAATATAGTAAAGTGAAACCGAGAAATTGAAAATTAACTAAGAATAACAAATATAATTATATATACACACAACACGACCAATGCGATTACAGCGTATCCATGTCATTTTCTATAATTATTATGATGGTATGCTACGTGTAGGCTTAGCTAGGCTATAGTGAACTTACTTCTAAAGAATTATCACAAGACTAAAAAGTTAAGTTACAAGATTGTGCTTTAACCAGCTGCGGTCTGTCAGCTGGGTTGCTTTACTAAACGAATATACTGTAGGCCTACAATAAGTAGCTTTAATCATTGCGCTTTACACTTAATAGCACCTGCAAAAATATCTGCTTTTAATCAATAAAGTACGCTAATTTGCACTTATTAATGTGAAATTGTGAAAGTTAATATTTATCGAATGAAATTAGTCTTGCACTTTTTGCTTAACTCCTTCAATTTTGACTGTGAATGGATTTCATGGAAATAAATATTAATTTTAAGTCGTTAAATATTGAGAAACTATGTAGACAACTTTATTTTCAATTTCTGAATGATCCAGGTGACCTCTGGGCAATCCTAAGGCGACCTTGTTACATGGGATCGCGACCCATCAATTGAGAACCGCTGCCCTAAAACATAAGTTGCTAAGTTGCATGACTGTATTCGTGGGCATGCAATGCATGTGTGCACACTGTACATACGTGCACAAACACATATGTATGTATTGTATGCATATTATCTGCAAAGGAACATACGTGATATTATATGCTATGAGTATAACTGTACAATTTTCTAAACATTTTGATGCGGTATACATGACTCTGAACGTACATCTGTAGGCCTACTTCTGCATGTCAGTTTAAAGACCCTCAAAAGTGCATCTTATTAACTAATAACAACAATCTAAGTCTTTTCATTTGTGTACAATCAAACTGAAAAATAGCAGTATGATTACAAATACAGCATGAATGAATGATCGCATTTTATTACAATAGGAGTCAAATTCAACCGTCCATACATTCTACATCTCAATTTATAACTCCATATTCAAGTGAATGACGATCGAGTGGAACTTGTCTAAAACAAACTCGGGTCGTAGCTTTTCGTTTAATTGTTGACTTTCATTCTCCTGACCCTCATTTAAGCATGTCATACTGCTTGATTTTCAGGTGTGCTTGTCTGCAAGCACCAGTTGGGGCGACCCCTGGGTCAAAGTCACCATCTGTGACTTCAACTTTGGCACAAAAGACCTCGAGTGTGACGACATTGGCACCAAAAACATCAACTGTGACGACCTTGGCACCAAAGACATCAACTATGACGACCTTGGCACCAAAGACATCGACTGTGACGACCTTGGCACCAACGACGTCAACTATGACGACCTTGGCACCAACGACGTCAACTGTGAAAACCTTGGCACCAACGACGTCCACTGTGACTATCTCGGTGCAAGCGACAACGGCTGGTGCTACGCCTACTACAGTTGCAGCGAAACCAAAGAAAACAAACGCGCCCGGCATCTTTTTATAATCGGGCGGAAAAAAATAATTTCTCTATGAACTCCCTCTTCCTGAATTTGACTCTCGTTAATTCTTGGTACAAACTCATTCGTCAATTGTGTGCTAGACATTCTAAACAATAAAATTAGGCTAGATACGTTTTCAATCACCGTGCTATTCACTTTGTGTTCAGACTTAACTTGAGCTTGAGCTTGTAATTATGGAAAACTGACATGTATTTACTTTTTTCAGTTATTCATTCGGTGATTCTATAGAGACTTTTCAAGTCCACTACTACTCAGAGGCTCTTCCGACCACAGCGCTGATTCTGAATCGGGTTAACACACAGAAGTAGCTCATTTAGCCTACTATTCTATCTAGTGGCTCGATCTTAGATCTATATTCTTCATACTCGCGTGCCTTATCCATTATTCTAAACCCCTTCCCAAAGCTTAATTTTGAGTGTCGGACTTACTCAAGATTCTTACGCAGTGGATTTAGGCGGATTCGAATCAGGGACTCCACAGTCTCAAAGCAGTGAACTACACCGCCGCATCCCATGACCGGCATTCGTATGCCAACGAACATATCTTAAATAGGACTGGACTCTGATCAGTGATCACGTACATGTGGCTATAATTATGGCAGATCTATAAAGCCAAATTTCCAAAAACTCACTGGACGAACGAGTCTTCTCTGAGATCTAATTAATGTTCGCTTTTTAAAGGCAGTAGAGCATTCAAGCCTTCTAAGCAAGTTGAAGCTGGCATCCAGCAGCATAGCATAGGCCTACGTACGTACGATAGTGTAATGCATTGTTTTTGAGAAGGTGTGAATCCATACAATATAATAAGCTTACCGATTGCATTTGCCCTTCAGAAGCGCTTCCAGTGCGGAGACCCCGAGAGAAGAGATAAGTTTTGAAATCTGAGAAAAACGTTGAAATAAGTTTGCAGAGAGAAAGGTAGAGCGAAGACGAGGAGGAGGATGTGAATTCCACAGAGAAGGAGGGACCAATGCTAGCGAAGATTCGAGTCTGACCTATTGCAAGTGCCTGGCATGTGGAACAAGGATGTCAAGGCGATCAGAGTACCGTATCGAAGAGGACGCGAAGACGTCGCAGAGTAAGGACAACGTACTAGCTCCATAATAATAATTTGGAGGAAGACATATTCTTGGGATTTAAGCACTGGAATAATATGAGTTCTGATGGGTCGCTGACTCTATCGATGCATTCAAACTGAAGTCTCACTTGTTTCTCAGACCATATACCCGCTTTAGTTTGTAGGCCTACTGTTAGGCGTCCTTGTATAATGGCATGGCTGTGTTACGGCGCCCTAGAAATGGTCGCTATTATTATTATATTATTATTATTATTAACCTGGGTCGTGAAACCGAGGAATCAGCCGCAAGGAGAGGGAATGATAAGAATTGAGACTATGAGATAGGCTGTTTCTGTGGTAGGGGATAAGCCCCCGACCTTGTGCTTATATTGTACATTGCAAACTTTCTTAAAATACACTTAATTAGCTTGATGCGTCAAAGAGACTATAAGCCCTATAGGCCCTATTTGCCTATATAATTATGTAGCGCCGTGGTGAGGTCTCAGATGCATTGAGTTAGGTGTTTCTGGTACGGGGCTACTGTACGATGAATAGCATTAGTGTTAGTATTATCGTCGTAGTCACCTTTCTAGTCGTAATCGTTAGACGCGTGTCTTCATCTGTAACCGTCCTCCATGCAATATTCACGAGGCTAGACTCTGAACTGGTCTGCTCATAAAGCCATCCAAGAGCGTCTACGCAGGGGGGGGGAATGGAGGAAGTCGCTTCCAATCCGAGCTGGGGGGAAGTTTATATTTTCCGCCTCTGAAACAAACAATTAAAATGTATTATTACATTGCCATAATTACTTCCAAAAATGTTTCATATCTTTTTCGTTCGTATACCCATTCTGGCATTCAGTCGTTTCTATCCCCCCCCCACAGCAGCCGGGCTAAAAAACTGATTACCTTCCACTCCCCCCCCCCAATCGTCCATCTCCTCCGAGCAGTCCCCCCCCTATTTCTGAACATTATAAAATTGTTTCCCTCTGTGCTCCTCTGGGGGCTCAAGTTTCGACCGCTTGGTATAGGCCTACTATAGGAATAGAAGTCCCTGCTGGCATTCTCATACAGCCTACTAGACCCTATCAAGTAATCGACAAGTAGGCCTATCAACCATTTGTGAATTGTGATCAACCATCGACGTTTTTAATATAGGCCTACGTCTATGCATAGAGGTCCGTCTATGCTATCAACAGTAGGCCCCAACCTTATGATAAATGATAGGCCTAGTTAATTTCCAGCAGAACCGCAAATGTGCCACGTCCAAAAAAGTTGCTGTTTAAATTTAGATGTTTGGCAGTAACTTGCCGAAAACTTCTTCGCCAAGATAAATGACCTTCCCACTGTAAGAAAGAACATGGCTTTAAATACAATCGGTAAGTTTTGAAATTTGAATGATGAATGTTTATTGTAAATGTGAAAACCTCTGTCCTTTCCCCCATTGCTACTAAGTGTACCAGCTGTCAAGCTTATCCTATCCTTATTAACGGTATAGTAAGTAAGATAGCTATAGCGTTCTAGCCTATATTCCGACTTTTGGCACATACAGGTAGGCTAACATTGAACAATCACTTTACGTAGTTTACTACACGCACATCCTCTTTTCTGTTATCCCGTATATTAATCTGTTAAATTATATAGTCGACGTTTTCACAGATCTATACGTTGATTATCGATAGATGTTTCCAAATTATCTGGGTATCGATTAAATGCTAGAATAAACAAGAAGTGGGATGCGAGACGAAAATGTTGGAAAATTAAGGGGGATGTCTTCCATTAGTCAAGGGTGGATACTGGATAGACTCCCCTAAAGCCATCTGCATACGCGTGTAAGCCTAGTGCTCGCCCTCATTTGCGTAACCGATTGCTCTCGAGAATTGCCTGCATAGTCACTTTTTGGTACTTATAGCCTACACTTTTAAACCTTCATTACAGCCTCTGCCTAGATGAATAGTTTCTGCTAAAGGGTGCTGCAGGTCTAAACGCTAGACCGATTGCTTTCAGACTTGTCGGATATCTGGAAAACTGCTTTGCATACAATGGCGACCGTTATGGATCACCAAAGGCCACCTGGGGGTGGGTCCGTAGCTTAGCGGAGAGAGCGGTTGATCGATAAGCTGAACAATGTCAGATTCGGCGATCATGGGTTCAAGCCCCATACAGGCAGTAATTTATTTTAAGTTACTGTTAGCTGCCAAAGGCGCTGTTCTGTTGTGTGGTTTGTCTCGTGTCAGTTGGAAAATAAGATCGCCCACCCCCACTCCTGGTTTGGCCGTACCAGGAGTGTTACAGCACTTAGGCCACTAGTTAAATCGAACCTGCTGTGAAGCCGACCTGCGTGTCGTGCTATGCAGGCCACATTTCGTATAACTTGTACTTGTAAACCAAAACGCGGTTAGCGATTGGTCATTAAAGAATAATATTTATTTTTTTTAATTTAAATTGCTTGGAATTCTTAATTTCTTCTTTTATTGTATAAAAGTGTAAAATGAAGTATCATAAACCGTCCGCCTCAGACTGACGCCAATAACATCACAATGGGTGGAAACATTTGACTGACCTGCAGTTGTCTGTCCGTTTAGATGGAAAATAAAAGTCTTGAAGCCATTTCAGACAATTTATTTGCTGAATTGAATTGACCCAATGCAGGTGTTGTGATGAATAAATTCATCCCCCGGGTAGAACAAACCGGTTTAGAGAATCCGAAAGGATAAATCATTTTTATATCAGTTTCCGCGAATACCTCGTATAGCCTACTAATCTTCTGAATAGTTTGGGAACGATGGACAAAATAATAGGGCATATACAATAGACAGAGAAATAATTGAAGTCTGGATACTCTATACCCGTAAAACATGATATGCAGTATCTATTAAATGTATATCTCCATTGGCAGGTAGGACTGCTTTTATCATTGGGAGTAGATTATTTCTATAATTATAACGCACTCAAAGGTCATACGGAAGTAGCCTAGGTCCTGTGATTCTGAGGCGCGGATAGCCAGCCTCCAAGTGGGAATGCAGTTTAGATACCTAAGTGCTTAAAAGTCGATGAGAAATTGTGAATTTCGAGCCGCTTGTTGAAGGCAGGAACTAAATTTGAGATACGACGAAGAAGTGGTAGTCTTTTCCATTCTTTGGGAGCAGAGATATGGATATGTAATGTGGCAAAAACGGGGTCTGATCGACGGCTCACGAGCGGTACCGAGAAGGGGAGGGGTATGTGTGGAAGGTCATTATTGGCTGTAGGGAGGAGCGGCTGAAGAGCGGAGTCCCAAAGTCTGTAGATCACTTTACCCGCCTTCTCTCCAGTCGCTTGTCGTCGGCGTTCGCCAGGGATCTCCTCCTAACTTATTATAACTGATTTATTAACTTAAGCTAGTTATAGGTTTAACCAGGGCTCAAGTTAACTTATAGGTTTAACCATGGTCCTAGTTAACTTGAATTAACTCAATATTCGGATGACAGCACGTCGAGCTCGCTGCCCTGTCTGGCGCAGTTCTGACTCGTACTGAAGAAGAGCAATGCAGACGAAATACAACACGAAGACAATGTTTTGTCAGAAGACAGAGTTTCTGTCCACCCTTATAATTTGTTATTATGAACTAAAACTACACTTACAGTTATACAAATAAAACATAACTCCCGATAATCGTTTAGCGACATCTGCGGCACTGGTTTGGCCGTAGGAATTACTCTATTCGACTTAATTAACTATCTCAACTTTCAACTATATCTCAATGTGAGTTCTCGTATAGATGACGAGGCACTCGC
>JAQFXW010005864.1:0-10145 GCA_034693945.1 Dendrobaena attemsi
TGTGGGAAAGATATGCAGAGTCGTTGATCCATCTACCAGTGACAAAGACATGCAAAGCATCATACACCCATTCATCCTTTCATTCATGCAAAGAGCAATTCATCCATCCATCTACACAGTGAGGAAGACACACAAAGAAAGAGTCATCTATCCAATTAATTCATCCAATCCTCTCTCTCCGCTCGTCCACCACCGACACATCCACTTACCTACCAACCAACTCATGAGAGACAAGTGAATTGCCATCCATCCATTCATCCGCCATCTGCCCTGCACTGATTCTTCCTCACTCACTCCATTAACATCACCAACATTAGTCATATTTTCCAATATTGGGTCCATCTGTCTGTCCACTTTTCTTGGTCAGTCAGTTGCTGCTGCTGCAAGGGACTAGCAGATGACCATTAAGAAAAACATCTCACACGTACAAACATACACTCACGGGGACACAATCACGCTGGTCATAAAAAAGGCCCCATATCTCAACCTGTTTATTATTAGATCTGACAGAGAGCCGCCTCCTCAGCCTCTAAAACGCATCTCCTGCTTCACTGGTGCCAAAGTTATGGCCCATAAACAGAGAAACTGATACTCACACACACTCTGATCTTCAGAACCTTTCACAGAGACAAACAAATTCAGCCAATATGGACCCGAGTGGCGGGTCCCTCAACGGTTTAAACAGAAGACACAGAAAAAATTGTAAAATAACAGACTATAACATTTCTAACAATGTTTCAGATTACACAATAGCAAGAAATATTTTTACCCGTCGTCCCCCTTCAGAACAACCTATCCATTATTAAATAATAAATATATAGGTCATACAAAAGCTGATAGCCAAACGTGAGCAAACCACTCTGTACATACACTGGTACAGTCGTACAACTTAACATTGTCTATTATTGTCACTTTTGGCATCATTAACATCATACTATAGGCCTAGTCATTACTTCACAGCTATAATCAATTTGTCGTATCATAATAGTCAATCATCATCATCATCATCGTCATCGTAGTTGTCGTCTTCTTTGCATTCATAATCATCATCATCGCAGTCACCATCAGCACTATCATCACCATCCTCATAAAATTCTTCACCACAAGGTAAGCTCTGCAGTACGTACTCTACTAGTGTATGGCTACATTATTTCATCTAGGCTTATGAAGATGCCTACAAATAGGCGACCACCTTAGATTTAACATAAATTATTTTTTGTCATCAATATTGATAGGAGATCATCTACCTGGCTGGATGCGGAGAATTTGCTCATGTAGTACGATGAATTGCTTCTGAGGTCAGGAACGGCCATTGTCTCTCAATCCATCAATCAATACAAATTGTTTTACCGTCTCTGTAAGAAAATCACATTGCATCGTAATTGATCTAGCACGAGAACATTCTGACTCACAAACAAGTCAAATAGTCATTCAAACAAAGGTTCTTCAAAAGTCTTTATCGGGAAGTTCCTAACAGTACAAGTGCCTTGTCTTGATGGTTTCGCTTTTCTAGTGATTGACTCAATCAATAGCGATATCAATTGACTTAGCATATTAATGATCGACTTGATCAACTTTGTAAAACTTGGAATACAGTCTGTTGGTCGCCATCAACTTCACAAACAAGGGTTGGCCAATTCGTTTACACTGTACAGTCTGAAATTTAGGGAACAAGAATTATTAGTACCAACTGCAGATATTAGACATCCATTTATTTAAAACATTAGCATGACGAAATCAATGGATCAGTTTCAGCAAGTTCACCTCCAGAACAGGCAGTGGCTGGAACCTATACTGTCTGGTTTCTTTTAAGATAAAGTTGCGGTAGCCTAATACAACGTAGAAAACAGTGAGAACTTTTTCTTATAATTAATGCAAATAGCACTTTCTCCTGTAGGACTGTTGCTTGTCATTTGAGGCAAAAATTAGTTATGGATGATACGAGGTCTGGCCAGGTTCCTGGATAAGTTGGGATCCACTTGCTAAAGAGCATACACATAAGGACCCTCAACCACCTGCTTTAGCAGGAACCAGTAACGACCACAGGGACCAGGATTCAAAGATCAGACACACAGAGTGGATCAATAACAATTGTTCAGCTTCACGTCACTTGAGCTTAGACAAGGTGCCACAATGAACAGAGCATGCGAGTTTCATTAAAAATTAAGTTACGCAAATGGTTTGCGTAATTAGCACAAAAAAGCACATCGCTCTTATTAATCACACAGAAGGTAGTTTTGTCTGCTCTGGCTGGCAAACAGTGCAAGTTTAATGTTAGTCCGGTCGCTGCATCTTGGACGGAGTCTGATTCGGAGTCTGAAGACAAACCAATCGATCGACAAGCGCTGTAACAACAGGCCTAAGTCAATTTACAGAATGCATAATGCATTCGTCTCCTGATAAAATCCTGCACAGGAATATTAATGGCCGTGATCGAGGTCCACTGTTGACCCTACGACAGCGCAAGACCAACACCGAACGATGAGTTATGGCAGGGCACGAAAGGCAAAAGTCCGAAACAAACACAGATAACGGAATCAGGAAGAAAGGCTTTGTCAAACGAATCAACAAATCTCAAAATGATTGGAAAAAGTTCGTACATCATCAGGATGATTACCTCCTATACAGTAAGAAGCTTTTTCTCTTTTAAAGCATATTTTAGGTGATGTAAGTAAAACTCACAAGTCACAAGAGAAAGGATGAGATTCAGAACTGCAATAATCAACACTGAAAACAGAGCAAAATTTTAGAATATAGGAACTCTAAGAGTTTCACCTCAGGATGATGTTACAGACACCACTGCTGCTCACTTTGGACAATCAATGTGGCTGCTACAGGCTGCATACGTTTCTAGGGTATGAGAGTTTGATCAACTGGTAATTTTCAAATGAACAGAGTTCTAATATGATCTAATGTGTGTTTTTGGAGTTATTTCTCTCTTCTTTTGCCATTGCTTTAAAGGTGTTATTGACATTGTGCAGACATTTAGTGGTCATTGAGGTCTTGAATTTCAGCCCTCGTGGATTTTTCCATCCTTGTAATGGACCTCAAGTAAGTAATCTCATTAAGCTCCACTTGGAAAAGTCGATGGAAATGTGATGACTCTTCTACTGTGGTGATGTTCTATGGTCAATTGCCACCGTGAAGAAAGCCATCCTCCACAAGTACAGGAACGTTGAGGAATGGCATCTCTTCCATCTGCAAGGACCACTTAGCATTCAGGTGGTTCATGCGTTTTTAGCTTCGGTGCATGTTGTCGCTACTCTTCTCCGCTGCTAGAGGCACCAGTCAATGAACTCTGAACTTGGCACTCTTCTGACTCTACCTGTGATCCGTCGGCTGAGGTCTGTGTGTCTGTGGGGATCACCAGTAGTGACATTTCTATCTTATCTCAGCACTATTTGCTCACTAACTTCTTTGTTCTGAAGGACTTTAACACCATCTACGTTGGCACCGGCATCACTACTGTCAGGTACTTGAAAGACCACGTACAATGTCTTTACACATACACTAACATATACCTGAAACACGTTACACAGTGTTCATTAAAACAAGAATTGTCATATAATACAAATGCAGTCCCAAAATTAACTCATCTAAAGCAAATGCACTATAAATTATAATCATAACACACCCTATGCACAGTACTAAGAAAATTTCTCTTTGCATGCGATTTCCGATTTCCGGCATTATGAAGTCTCTTTCATGTAACATTTATACATTTTTAAGAAAATAAATACATACACACACATATATATAATTATACATGCATATTACATAAATCGAATAATGGATATCTACCAATGCCAACAATTATATCAAAATGTATGACCCTCAAAATCATAAATGTAGTCAAAGCAGAACTGGTCACTATTTTTATCTCTCCGTAAACGTGTCGTGCACGTCATATGTGTGAGCGTCCACATGCAAACTGTGTATTCTCACGCTTTCGTTTACTTATACATCCGTTTTCTCTCCAAAGAATACATGCAGGTAGGATGAGAACATTTTGATCCTGTGCTTTCATGGCACGCAAAACTCAAAAAATTAGAATTCCGCTAGCGATTGATGAACAAGAACGAAGTGAAGATTTTGTGTAACCAGCTGCACCTGATGAAATCTGATGGATATATTTAGGCTTTCTGCACTGCACAATGCATTTAAAAATCGACATTTCCTCTTTTGGTGATCGCTCTACTGCTGGGGTGACAGAGTGATGAATGGGTTGAGGATTTATTCACACTGAGATGGGCACAGCGAAAATACAAGAGGTACAAACACATCAGATGTATATATAATTATATATTATATACATACAAGATTCCGTTCACAAAGAAGAATAGAAATTCATCCGTAACAGACTTTGTTTTTGCCACATAATTGCATATTTATGTATCACATTTTGCCACAATATATGTACTATCTTTACATTACACAGTATTACATGATATAACATAGGGATTATTTGACCTGAGCTGATATACATATGCAATGTAGCATTGCATTAATTTTCATTATCAAATCAGTATTTGATTGGTTGAAGAGGCAAGGGAAGAGATGTCATTAGGCTGCATCTATAAATAAAAGGTTCTGTTTTTTCTGGAATCAGAGATCCTATTATGGGCAGCAGCAGCAGCAGCAGCAGCAATCTAACACAATGCTACATAATGGCTTAGCATTGTTGCGAATGACTTGAGCATCGTAACTGCACTTTACATTGTAAGAACAGGTAATCTTATTACAAATTTATCTGACAATAGA
Organism: Dendrobaena attemsi; assembly: GCA_034693945.1. Lineage (NCBI taxonomy): Eukaryota > Metazoa > Annelida > Clitellata > Crassiclitellata > Lumbricidae > Dendrobaena > Dendrobaena attemsi. The sequence continues at coordinate 4,762 of JAQFXW010005864.1, forward strand.
ATATTAATTAAAACAATCTGAAACACCAATTGGGAGACTGTTGCTGTAAAATTACTTTAGCCAAAATCCTTTCAACTTGAGTGCCATGTCTTAGAGGTTTTGAAAGCATAATAACAATTACGTATACCCAAATAAATACTGTCTAATGAAATGTTTTTCATTTAAATGATGCATATACAATTACACACTCTGCAGAAGCAATGTATGGTTCATTACACAACTTGTCTTTCTACTCCCAGTATCCCACGTTCAAATCCTCAAACACGGCAATAGTCACGATTCATGCTTGAGTATGTACATCATACAGTGCTTCTAAGGCACAGTGATACTTCTACTTTATTTATGGGGACATAGCACTGCATTGTCAAGACTCGTTTTAATGGAAGTCGTCAATAAAAAGAATGAAGCCGAAAGTGCATAGGGAAAAGGAGCCGAGCGAAAACTGGATGTAAAGTGAGGAAAGGACAGGAAAAGTCAAGAAAACCAGGAGATATGAGAGCGAGCTGATAATTCACTTTCCCTCATATTGATTCACTTCCCCTCTGTCTTCACTCTACCTTTCTCTTTGTAGGCCTAAGTGTTTCTGTAGGCTACATTCTTCTCTCATCGCAAAACTTATCTCTTCTCTCAGTCTTCGAACTAGGAGTGCCTCTATTTAAATCCGTCAGCATTAAATGACCATACAGACTGTAACAATTATTGTAGGCTTCAATTTATAAAGTGCTCCTTATATTATAATTATTATATTATATTATCCTCAACAGACCTAATGAATGCACTTTCAATATTAGCATAAGTCACCCATTTTAAAATTGCTTCTAGCATCTGAATCTGCAAATGCACATTGGACTAATAAATAACACTTCTTTTACACTTCAATGGTGTCACAAGTAAATGATCAGGGCATCATTCAACTCCAAGCAATTGACAGCCAATTACTTGTTCAACATATATACAGTACACGCACAACTACTCTATGCATTGCATGCAAACAGGTATAAAACCATAATATATGCTAGCTTACGTGGATTTTATATGCTTTGTCAGGCAACCAAACAATGGATCAAGGATAATACTTTCACGGATGATAGTTACTTCAGGTGAACATACATAGGCTATGCAGTACACGCACATACAGTTACCGCTAAGGTGCACAGTTTGCTAAGGTGCAAACTTAAATGCTCAAAACAAGGCAACACTGCCCTATCTGTTGTAATCTACAGGTAATGTGGGACCTGCTACAACTACATTACAATGATGCAGTTCAACACATTCAACAATCAATGCTTAATACTTATAGGTAAAACTGCTATAACGGTGTAATTGGATAGCATGCTACTGTAACATTATGTCTTATATATATAATATATGTATATATAATTATATAATTATATGTATATGGCCTATACTGTGAGACTAAAGTAGAAAGACAAGTTGTGTAATAAACTATACATATATATATGTGTGTGCGTGTATGTGTGTGTGTAGGTGTAGGTGCAGTCTGCTATGAAAGTTACTGTAAATCTGCTACAACTGACATTTAATCCCTATTAAATTTCATTCCATCTATACATCTGCTACTTGCTCCAGATTCATTACCCCATCACCATGGCTTAATGCTGTCAACGACCGGTCCCCAACTGCCACCAACCCATCCCATCATCCCAAACCCGATTAAAAGCTTACCTTATGTGGTAGCCTGACGGAGCAGCAATTATTCACGAAAGTCATTCTGTTAATTATCGACACAGTTCAATCCATTCAACTCTGATCACGACAACATCAGGGCATTGGTCCAAACGCCAAACACACACACAGACACCAACAGTATCTACGCGTGTGTCGGCGCGTGTGTGCGGCGGTCGTAAGAGTTAGTAAGTGAGTGAGTTAGTGAGCGAGGGAAAGAGTGAGGGAGAGAGATTGGTGTAAGCGTACACAACTTTGCAGAGCGCTGGATCAGCGGCGACGGGCGTCGAAGGGTCCTAGTGTAGGTTGTCGTCGTTCACTTGCGCCACCTGCAGACGACAGACGACGATCGCAATAAAATCGCAGCTTAATTTGTCGCGCGACTTCTCTACACATTCGGAATATATGCCATACTGCGGCGGCGGCGGCGGCGATTACAATGGCACAATGATGAGTAGCTGAGAGACACGAAGAGGAGAGGCAGAGACCTCGCGCCCGCCGCACTAGCCAATCCTAGCGACCTAGCCTTAGGCCGTCTCCGGGCGGCCCAGTGGGCGGGCGGTAACATGCGGCCCGCTCTCCCCCGCCGTCGTCCCTCCTTCTCCTTCTCTTTCTCCTCCACTCACAACGCTTATGCAATATTCATGAGCCATTAATCAGTGCGATTGATACATAGGCAGAGGCGCCCAGTCCCAGCGGACGGGGCTGCGCTGCCAACAATGCGATAACATTCAATAAACATGTCAGCGAAGACAAGATTACATCTTTGCACAATATCTCCTAATATTGCCTTTCAGACGTCTTTGAAAATGAACACGATGTAAGAAAGTAAGAAAGGCCGACCGCCGCCGCTGATCTGTGGACGAAGAATAACAAGGAGAATAACAAGGAAAACGACGAGAAAAACTCTGCCTGGATCATTCGAATGAAAGGATTTAAGCAAATAATAGACCCAGAAGAAATCGAGAGATAGAATGAAACGCAGCTGCTGCACGCACATGGACACACACGCACGCACACACCTACACGGACACACACACACACACCTACACACACACACAATTACACATGCACCTACACACGCTGTTACGTAGATATTCACGACGTTATACACGCTAGCCTAAAGCACTCTCGACCACGGTCACATAGGCTACAGACACACGCGTACAGACACGGTTACGCACCCGAGCGCAGTCACAGGAAGTTCAGAACTACATCGCCGACGAATAGGTACAGGGCCCTAAAGATATACGTGTGAACGCAAACAAATAGGGCAGATAGAAACGCATGGGAGCCTAAACATGGTCCTCAGGCAGACAACTATGAACTGCAAATTCCAGTTGTCTTGGAGCTGAATGCTGTGCTCTTTCAACGCATATCATCCATGTGCTGACCTTGGACTGACCTTGTTACGCTAACCTTGATGTCTAAAACACTGCAGCTGTATGGTGCTGTCGCACTGAGGAAGACGGATGGCATCATCTTCCGAACAGGTAATGAAACTGGATTACCAAGCAGCTCTCTCCAACCGAACATCAGTCGGCAAAACATTCCTTGTGTTCAATCATGTATACAGTCCCTACGTCGACTTTGCTCCCATATCCACTACTCCCTCTTTCCCCCTTCCTCGATCTCTCCTGTCCTTCCCATTTAAATCCTCCTCTCTTCTCTCGTTTCCGTCAATAATTATTTGTCAATTGTCACCCTTCCAGTAATCGCCAGGCTGTGGTCCCAACACAATTCTGCTGCTCCTTTAATAGGGTGATGTGATGCTTTCTATGCAACTGCTGTTGTTGCCACATTTTTCTAGTGTTATTTTAAATACATGATGATTTACAAAATGTGGCTGTTAATTAAAACCTCCTAAAGGGCTATAGCAATTACCTCTGGAATTCTGAACAGGTTCATTTGCTGTAGACTATAATAATAATCATCTGCCTGACATTCAGTCGTTCCACTTTCCAATTTGAGAAATCCCAGGATCATAGCTGATAAATCGTTACAACATCGAACTAAAAATTCGGTCACACTAAAAATTACTTCCAATATGTATCATTACATATTTATGACTGTAGTCTTAACTCCCTGAGACTACATCCCTAAGTAGTAAAATCCCATGAGTGCTCTAAAACATGTCGCATCTATCAACTACATCCCAAGATCTTTGGAAATTTGCAAAGCAGCGAGAGCACTGCTGACAATAAAGGTGCAAGTAGTCAGCGTGTTACGTCGTCGTCGCGTGCAAGCGTTGGGATTTCCAGAGCGTAGGATATAATATTATGTCGGATGAGGGTCTCAGGAGATGTGTGTGTGCTAATGGACAATCTCCGGCGAGCAACGCAAATCGGTGCCAATAACAAGGCCACGAAGCAGCCAGCATACTGCCTTAAGAACCTAACAACGCATCTGCCAGCCATCAACTTAACCAAAATTACAGGCTATCTACCATCCAATCACTCTCGCTACATGATAACAATCCATTTATTGCATTAATATACGTATATGACTGCGTATGTGTTTCTGTTTATAGGCATAATGCACATGTAGGCCTACATTATGTAGGCTTATGCATGCATCAAGGGATAGGCCTATGTCCCAACCAGAGCACACAATCACAGATGTGAAATATGATTAGGACCTACTGAAACAACAATGTCCTAATGTGGTGCATTGGTTATAGCGTGCGCATAGCCTACAATGGCCCTACATGTATTATGTGCATGCAGTATGAATATATGTATGTGATACGTATGCATAACATTGCATGTATGTAGGCCTATATGCAACATTGTGCATAATGTGTATTCTAATCTATGTAATATTTTGCATGTACAAATGTTAGCATTACTCGTGACTGTTTATGACTTTACATAATGTAAGCCCACATAACTGAATTAGGCCTAAGTTGAATTAAACCGAATTTTTTGTCCCGACGGCAAGGGCCTCTGTTGCCATAAGCCGTCGTTAAACTGAAGAAACACGCACGCACATTGCACACAATTACGAATGTGTGATTGTACCTGTTTGCATTTAAGACCTTCTATGCCATTTATCTAGCCCAGTAGGCCGTACACATGCGCATTGAATTGCAATAAAATTTACGGAAAGATCTGCACAGGGTCAACAAACTAGTATCGTGAAGGGGATCCGACATTTTACAGTAGCCATATACTTCTGCATTCTGCAAGGCCGGTGCAAACGGCGCTTTTGCATTGACCCAAAGCTATGCTGTTTACGTTAAGCTGAACATTATCTCTTGAATAAAGAGTGTAAAGATACGATCAACAACAGTATCCTCAGATGGATCCAGAGATAGCTTTTTTTATAAAGCAGCGACGTCACAACAACAATAATACCACAGTATACAGGGTGGCGCAAAAAACGCGGGACCCCCTCGTGTAATATAAAATAAGAATTTTTTTTAACACTTTTTATTCTGAAAAACCTATTGAATTGTTGCCAAAGTATCTGATCTGACAGGGATTTGAACCCTCAACCTGACGATCGACAGTTCAACAGACTAGCCAGTAACCATACATGTAGACAGTTGATATAGTAAGCAGTAACTAAACATTCGTAAACACCACAGCATTGTCATATAATTACTTCACATTACACGTCTCTTCTTCTTTCGTCTCCTCCGTCATTTCCCCCTGACGATGAGGCCCCTACGAATTTCATCCAGACTTCTCTGTTCC
>JAQFXW010005865.1:0-10143 GCA_034693945.1 Dendrobaena attemsi
GAGACAGCCAGAGAGAATAAAGCCGGAAGGAAGATACATATCGCGAAAGGGATAAAGATAGCGATAAGAGAATAAGGTAGTGTATTAAAGATGTGCATGGACAAATTTATGCCAGAGAGAGACAGACAGACAGACAAACAGACAGACAGAGACAGAGACAGACAGACAGAGTGAGACACAGAGAGACAGAGAGAGAAAAAAGGATGAGAAAATGGAGTACGTGAGAAAGATAGTGTAGGAGATGTATAGATGGAACAGATATGCCCAGAGGGAAGGAACATATGACGCAAGACACCTCACGTCAAATTAACGTCCAACACGTCACCGTTAATTCATTTGCACGTCGAACTGGGGTAGCAGCACCCGATAACTCCCTCATCCACCCCCTCAGGGGCAACAGCGAATAAGCAATCGATGATTGTATGGAAATCGGTGGCCCTTACACCGCGACGCGTGTCGGCGACCAAAGAAAGTCATTTATATAGGAGAGACTGCAATGACTGAAGATTATGAGCCTCATCATAACATCTCTCTCTCTATCTCTCTAGCATTGATTTACGGACGAACACACCACCCGGCAACCGGGTGAGGTTAGCGACGTCGTAGGATAACTAAATCAAAGGATATTGATGAGTAATGCATCAGAAGAGCAGCATCCCGAACACAACCCATCGACGATGCATATGATATATAATATATACATATAATATGTATATTATATATTATATATAATATATATACATATATGTATATTATGCATATGATATATAATATATACATATATGTATATTATGCATATGATATATAATATATACATATATTTATATTATGTATATAATATGTATCTTTACACTTCCGGTCTCATCGCCGATATCCGGTTCATTCGCGAGAGTCGCGAAATATCGGAAAATGCAATTCCGAGGCAATTATTCCTTTTCATAAGATTGCTTCCAGCTCCGCCAAGCATATGCCATGCAGCAGTCTCCCCCGAGGTATGTTATTATGCATGTCGATACAAGTGTCCTCAGACCATACACGAGTTCATTATCATAGAAAGTAGAATCTCACAACAGAAAAGGCGGACATGACATAATGTGTGCAATGACGAATTCTGTTGGTATAACCACTTCAGACAGTTCGTTATGCTCAGCTGGACATTTCCAGCTACATGTATACGTGTATCGATTAGTAAATAATTGCATGAGCGATTAAAACATAACTTAATGCACTAGATTACTTATAAGAGTCTTGATTATTTGACGTTTAAAGAATCAAGTTACTCTCTCTATAGCAGCAAACTTACCTCAAAATGTGTATTCCTAAAATTGCTCAAGTGATATCACACAACATATTGCACTACTTATAAGTCTTACAGCGCGGTAGTGTAGTGGTGAAGGTCGCCGCCTTGGTTTCGGTATTGCACGGTGGGATCAAAAATTAAAACAGAATGTTTTCTACAATTATTATTATTATTATTATTGCACAATTTTATACAATCTAACTTTAGTAGAATAATTAAGTATAACATGCGGAATAAACAGAGATAGACTATATTCTTTACAATATAAATTCCTTCGTAATAGAAATCTAAAATCCTATTTAATGTCGTCCAAGCAGATGCCTTACTTCGTAAAATGGATGACTTCGCAAAGTGACGTGGTGAAGCATTTTTAAAAACGATTATTTACTCTACAGTAAAACTAATGAACATAGGTAATTTTCGTTTCGCGGATCTTTATCGCAGTGAGACAAGCCGCGAGTTACATGAGCAGATGTTCAATATAAACTTATAACATATGAAAGCTAAATTTGGATTTTCAAGAAGTAGGCTAGGCCTATAATGTGTTGAAATTTATATTGTCTGCAGAGTTAATAACATGCTATAATAGAGATACTGAGAACAACTTTCCATTGGTTCACATATTACAAATCAGAACAAAACGCAATAATTATGAAGAACGTTGAAATGACGAAATGAATTTACGCTATAAGATTTTTTGACTATAATGAACTTGTTTAAATTGTCCATTTTGGTTCCCTGGTTTAACCCACATCAGCTCAGCTCTTCATTTAATTCACGATTCCTCTTATTCGACTTGTTTACAACAATTATTGCTACATGTATGCAACACAGAGCGATAAGGTATTGGAAACCAGCAATCTCTGGCCAACATTTCTTAAGTCTACGCACGGTCGAGGGTAATAGGAATGAATAGTAGCTTACAAATCGGTTAATTTTGACCTATGGAAGACTGTCCAATCTTAGTTTAATAGCCTATTTCACTTATAAAGAGGACAAGGTTCAACGTTATTTGATGCAGATTCAAGAACACATTTCTTCAATATACCGTTACCACAAGAACATTTTGGAGTCGCAAATGATTATTAGTAGAGAGTACGTTTTAAAGAAAATTTATCACTGCACATGGGGCTACATGCATTTGCCACTGCATCAAACTCTATAGCACTGAATTAGCGATTTTAAAAACACAGAAGACATCACAATAATTATGTTTGTTCAATGTTCGAAAGCAGCAATTAAGCTATTCTTGAATTTAATTGAATTGCAATTCATAAATTTGATTTCATAGCACTGCACAAACATAATTTCATCGCACACTTCTCTCAAGTTAGCGCTGCACATTATTCTGTGCATAAAAAAACATATAATATAATGAAAACATGCTAACTTGATAGCAAAGCAACTCGCAAGTTGCCCCCTAGTACGCGGCAAGTGCATATTATTTTGGTTCTACAAAAGCAGCCATTAACGAACTTATTATTAATATTAATATAAGAAATTAATAATTAATGTAACTGAAGTGACTTGTATTTGGCACATAAAACAACAGTCCATTGCGCATATTACATGCATCACAGCAAACACGTTAACATAAGTCGGTACATTTAGTCTAATTAGCACAATATGACACCAATACATACCTTACACTATCATAATTACCTTTTCAGCTGACAGCTGAGTTGTCTTGTAACCTCATCAAAACACCGAGAATTTAAGGATCTTGTTTGGACAATAGTAACTGAAGTGACGTATTCCATACATCAAAGAATCCAATAAACTTTTTTTATAATTCCGAGATCCATCAAAAGATGGAATCATGTTAGGAGCCTATACTTGCATCAACTTATTGCTTAGCTTGTCCGACGCAACATAATGTCCATTATTTCGCAGTACATTACATTCAATGATCAGCATAATGATTATAAATACTATCACCACTTATGTAGGTCCAAAGGATGCCTTCGTCCCTAATTGTTAATAGGCCAATATTCGCAACACTGATACTTATGTATCTTCAGAGCAGAGGCGTAGCAAGAAATTGATTTCCGGGGGGTTTCCACCCAAAAAACTGATGACTTTTTTAGTTATCGACCTCAATTTCGAAATATCTTTCTATTTACGGTGCCATAAATCTGATGACTTTTTTTAGTCATTCACTTCAATTTTCTGGTTACAATCGGGTCGCGTTATCTTCTCAGCTCGACCATTACCGTTTCTTAAAAAATCTGAATTTTTGGGGGGGTTTACATTTCAAATACATGCAAACAAATTTTATAAAATACATGACAGAAAAATTTGTTCAATGTCAATTTGGGGGGGTTTGAACCCGTAAACCCCCCTAAATACGCCCCTGCTTCAGAGGAAGACGAATATAATGTCGCAGTGAAAGCGCTGGAACGACAGTAGCTATGGTTGGACAAGAGAACAACATTTCCTTTAAAGTTTAACCCTAAACATCCAAACAACTAAAAGGTTAACAACAAAATAATCATCACGCATAATATAGCAGACGTCTGCGTAGTTCGTAGACACATCTCAGTCATTATACAAGATCTCATCTGTAATTAGCACAAGCAAAATGCTGCAGATTCGAACGACAATAATAGACGAAGCACACGTTTAACTTCATGATCAAATTGCTCTGCAACGCAAATTAAATTTAATCAGTTTCTTTTGTCTGGTTTTCTGTTGACGCCTCCTTCATCAAAATTTATTTAAAGCCCAGACTCGGTGGAGGAGACAACCAAAATGTAGGCGTGACTAATAAATTACCAATAGAGCGCACTTGATTGACAGGTAAGCTCCGACGATGGCTGCGATGAATGCCAACGGGAGAACAATGCATCCGAAAGGAAAGACCTGCGAACCATGCAGTATAGTCTTCAGTTCCATCTATTCACCCATGTATACCCCCACATGCAGGCATACACAAATACATATACTATACTGTAGATACACATTGTATTGCAGACAGGTGGGAACAATACAACTGCGCAGAGACATTTTTATTAGTCACGCCTACATTCTGGTCGCCTTGAGTAACTACACACAGAGCTTGGGCTTTGATCCGATTTTCTCAAAACCAACTGAGATGCATAATATACTGAATCACTGATACAGAAGAACAATCAGACTGAAAGAGAAGTCGAATTGATTTCTCCTTCGATTCTCCCTCTCATCCCTTTGTTGTCTTCTTCATTTACTCAAATTTCACCATCTTCATCTGTCGTCTATGAAGCTTTATCACAAAAGAAATTGACGCTAATCTGCCAATAATTCTACCAAATATATTTATGGTACATGTAAGAACTGTTCATCTCACAATGCTATCCAGTGGCGCTTTATATTCAGACTAAATTATAGTTTCAGCAATCCTGCATTTAATGTGATTCATTGTTGGGCTTGTATAAAGCCCAACAATGAATCACATTATAATATGCAGGGATCTTAGAATCTAGACTACAAGATTTTCATATTATAATATATACTATATAATTATGCACCAATATTTTTAATGCCATTTAAATGTTTTAACGATATAATTTAGTCTTGTTGTTTCAGGTAGGGCTAGTTTATTATTACAATTTATAACTGTATTCCTTTAAAAAACACGAAATGACAAAATGCCTTGTTAACTCCAAAGCGACTTCAGCAACAAAAAGTAGTTTAATTACACAACGTTAACGCATTCCAAGTCTACAGAGCATCATGACAAGCATTGAAAACGTTTACAATAAAACAACGTACTAATCAACACAACGGAAACTCAACGCCGTATCAACAAAACCACAATTTTCATATATTAATGAGTACATATGATCTAGCTTCAAGACCATGTTACGCAAATTTAGAAAATAAATAAATAAATAATAATGATACACTCTGATCAATAATATACACTCTCGCTAACTATACGACGTCGTCTCTTCAAAAGATGTGTTTAGAAGCAGCTATTGCATTCTATTCTTCAGCCCTCGTAGACCTACGGTAGGACAACTTGCTGTATACCATGACCTTGGAAAACAACAATGTCCTCTCTCTCTCTCTCATGGTGCGAAAAGCGCAAGTGACAAAGCACAGTGCATGACGGAGTAGTGCATGTCTGCTATTCGTAGTCTTCGTCTTCGCACCACCAGTACTCGGATTGCTTTTTTCGAACCCACGCCATCAGTATGCAGGCCAGTATCAGATCGGTAACCTTTGCACACAGCACACAAGTCACGTGTAAGCAAGTATCAAACGCCAAAAACTTCCTCATTTTTATCCCTTAAAGTTTAAAACATGTCATTGGCCATTTGTGGTAGAGAGACTTATCAATGTTTCGTCCAGATAGATTCAGTTTAGTTCTAAAGAGAGTGCAATAATAAAATTATCAACCAAAATGACTTTCGAATTGTATACTTTATCACATTTTCAACCAATAAACATGCGCCAAAGACAGCCGTCTATGCGTTTATCCTTCTAAGCGAATCCTTGGCTTGAAGTAAGAAAACCTGTAGGCCTTTAACTATAGGACCTGTAGGCCATATCAAGTTCAAGAGTTGAGGAAACATCTTTAAACGAACAATTTAAGTGAGCAACTGCCTGCAAGAGAACAACACCTCACTAGATTGAAGGACACACTTGAAGTTCGAACTGTAATAAGGTAACCTTTAGCCAAATTATAAGCGTTTTTGTAAGAGTGGATTTTCCCTTACCTTTATAAAACAATTATCCTTCTACAATCTACTCTGGTCTTGGTAGTGATCGTGAGCTTATTTCTAAGCCATTAGCGCAGCTCATTCAGACCAAGCTTTAGTAAAGATGTTGTTGAATGGTAGACCTATAGCCTACATAATTATGTCAAGAACAAAGCCAGGTTTCCAGAAGCCTGTATAAAGATAAAGAGACGACATAGTGGATGTCATGAATGGTTGCCTTTAGGTCGATATAATTGGAACTTTGGTAAAATTTCTTAAGTAGAACGTGACTAGTTCTTTGAGACAGTCTTGCTCTTTTAAGGAGGATGAGGATAAGAATAAGTCAAAATATGGAAGAATAAGAAGAAAATGAAGGATAAGAAAGAGAAAGAGGAGGAACTGAAAGAGTAGGAAGTATAAGAAAAAGAAGAAACAAGAGGAAGATAAAAGTAAAGGAAGCAAATGAATACATTAGAATCAGAAATACACTGCAGAAGACTTCACAAAACTTGATAATATACCTGCCTTTTAATTTCAAAGCAAAAGGCATTGAACGTGAAATACTTTGTAGGATTGTGAGGCCCTAAGTCGTAGCTCTATTAGCCTACATGTTGTTAGGACCTAGCCAGCATTGGGGCTATGGGGCTAAGAGCTAGTCAAACTGGGCCGTTCCTAACAGTCTGCCGATACGCTTCGGTGATCGCGACAGAGATGTAGGCACGTGTTGGATTAGGCCTACACGAGTCTATAAAGGGACGGTAATCACCCTTCGGTTGTTACTTGGAGGATAGTTGAAGTGTTGTGTGGTGATACTAATAGTGTCTGTATCCGACACTTTGACTCCATAATTATGAAGGAATGGACCACATAGAGACTCAGTAACTAGACCATTGACAGGTATAATTTGACTCAGCTCTAGTGTACAACTTGATACAAGTGATGCAGATAGTTGGTGGCCGGAGATTTTTCGAAAAGAGAGACACGTGCAAGAACGGGCAATTGTACTTGGCCCAAACGTTCACTTATCCGCACAGAACCGTTGCTAAGGAACGAACACGCCACCTCATCACGTATTTTAGCTGGCTAGCAACTGTTAGCAACATATTCCGAGAAGGAAGAAAGAATTCAAAGAGCACAAAACGCATTCAATCGTCGCAAACGTCGTTTTTCACCGCATTATACAACGCTTGTATGCGCCAAAGACAGTGAGGTCTATCCAATTTGACAGTGCTGCACGTGTTCACTGATGAATGAATGCCAGACGTCACATGATGCATATATTGTTATTTATAGACGCCCGTGCCGACTGTTATAAAGAACAGAATAATACAGCCTATAGCCAATAGCATTTTGTGTATATATAGGCGAATGTAAGACGCAATTACGTAATGCGGTTCATCTATTTCTCGTTTTGATTTCTTAAGTGCTGTGCGGCGTATGTCGATAGATAACTGGTGAACAGAAAAAATCTGTTTCTGAGTTCAAAGCAGGTGGCTTGTAAGAAGGAAATTAAATCGATGACCCTGCTTTCTGGTCTAAACTCGAAAGAGCAAACGGCGCATTATCTATTGCAAGGAATTCATTTGATAATTTTAGGCGCAAAGAAAGGTTTTACACTTTACATGATTGCAATATTTAAACACTAAGCTTCTAAACGATTATAGGACCCGATAAATATATGACAGCAAATGACAACGATAAAATTACCGTCTGACAATAGATGATCTAATAAAATTGCGACAGTAAATGATAACAACTCACCTTGTCACCTTGTTTGTCAGTTCTTTGAACTCTAGCGACCGTCATGATAAAGCTTCTCCATTTCTTTCTTTCTGACGTCATGTCCCTTAGTTCTGCCAAATCATTTCAATTGTTTCGTGTATCTCTTCCATCCATTTTTTCATTGGTCGCCCTTGTTTTCTCCTTCACTCTCCACAAGCCAACATCATTTCCTTTTCCAATCCATCTCATAACATAATCCAAAGAACCTCTGCTTTGATCTTAGCGCTAGTTGTCGTAATGTCTCATCCTTCTCGATTCCAATTGCCACGCGTATCCAATCATTAGTTCCTTTCTCTGTCCATGATATTGTCAGCATCTTCCTGATAACAACTCAGGATTCCTCTTCTATTTGTTTTATTTCTTCACATTATTCTATACCGCTTCTTCAAATCATGTACTACTCAGAGGCGGTCCCGATTACAACCCGCGGGTGTGTCTGAGTCTACGCGCCGAAGCGTCACGAACGAGTGAAGGACTTAACTCAAAGGTCCCTGCGTGGTGGCTTGGATCTTAATCGAAATCACGACCCTTTGGACGCAAAGCGACGACTATCCCACTGCTTCCCACAAGCCCCTCTTCTAGACTATACGTAGGCCTATACAGTATCTGTTCGTGTTGCAAGCATCGACAATATCGACACGCTACAGAAGCTGACAACAATAGACGATGGAATATTTATTTATGTATTTATTCACACATTTCTATACCGCCTCTTCAAGTCTCCTACTATTCAGAGGCGGTCCAGACTACAGCCCGGAGGTGTGTCGGAGTTTATACGCCGAAGCGCAATGAGCAATTGTGAGTGAGGAACTTGCTCTAGGTCCTTACGCGGCGGGTGGGATTCGAACCTGCTACCTTTCGGTTGCAAGGCGGCGACCTTCGCCACTACACTACCGCGCCCCGCGGATATATGTAGGCCTATTCAAATAATCTGATTAAATGATTTACCTATTGTGAATATAACTCCTATTTCAATACTGACCGATACTGTATTACTTAGGCCAAACTGATAAACAGGGTTTCGCTTGTTTCGAAACGCTGGCAAATAGACTCAACAGGGATAGAGGTTTGAACCTTTAAGTATAAAAACAAGTTGTGTTACACAACGCTAGGTAAAAGACAATGTAATGATTGTAAAATAGAACATTGTTGGACGTTACCTTTCAGAATATTGCATAACATGCAGTGATCAAATTTTATCACAGTATTTCAAACGTAACAAAAGTTACAGCACTTTTAGTGAGTCGACCCACTGTATTCTGATAATTCGATTAAGTGTTTACAAGAACAAAATGCTGTAACTTTTGTTGCGTTTGATATATTTTGATATAATTTGGTTGGTTATATGTAAATATGAATTACCTTTACGCCACTTAAAATTTCATTAAAAGAATTTTGTTTTTGCGAAAATATTAGCAAAAAACTGTTAAACGTTTTTGAACCGTCAAGTAACCGTGGGTGACATCACTAAAAGTTGAATAACTTTTGCTCTGTCTAAAATATATTGATGAAAATTGGTAGTCATATGTAAATATGAATTGCTCTTCAGTCTGTAAAATCTATCAAAGAATTCCAACTATTGACGGAAACAGTGACAATAAACTTAGGGGGATCATTTTTCTAATAAACACCCTGTAGGTTGCTTAGAACTTTCAAAAACGCAATGGAAAAATATATAATACATTACTACGTATTAGATACTATGCTGGGGTAAGAAGTAGGCGTTATATAGTGTCATTGGTTTAAACTGTTCAAAGTGTATCACGGCCAGGAGGAAGACTAACTGACCCGTAGCGACCACAATCCCTATATGCCTGGACTGTGACGACGAAGTATCAATAGCCTTCAGCACCCTACAAAAATCAATGATTGCCTTGAGGCTAGTGTAACGAACTTTTCCAGTGTAAACCTACTCTACACGTATTGTTTGAAAATATCAAATACATTTCTACATCACCTTGGCTGGTGGTCCTGCAATTCTCTGGATTGTATTCAGATCAATCTTATTCGTAACTCCGACGACGAACATTCTGATTCCAGCCTGCACTACTGCATCGATCTCGCCCTGCAGAGTCGATGGAACTGTTGGGTAACCATCCGTTATGAGAATGCCTACATCTCGAATATCCGGTCGATCATCGCTGAGACCGAACACTTGCGTCCTCATCAGATTCAAACCACCTGTCATGTCGGTCGTTCCGCCCTTGTGATAAGTTAGGTTGGATATAGCGGCAACCAGGGTCTGTATGTTCGTGTATCTGAAGAAGACAATCGATCACGTTCATTTAGCAGATTATACATTTGTATGTGTGTATGTATGTATGTGTGTATTTCTATACCGCCTCTTACAGTCCACTACTATTCAGAGGCGGTCCCGAC
>JAQFXW010005866.1:0-10142 GCA_034693945.1 Dendrobaena attemsi
GTACCTATAAAATTGCATTCAACTATTTCAACTTTTGGCAGAAATATTAGCAAAAACCTGTTATTTGAACCATCAAAAAACAGTTTTTGAGACATCAAAAAACAGGGGATGGGTTCACTGAAAGTTGAATAACGCTTGTTATGTCTTAAATATTTTGATGAAATCTGGCAGTTACATGTAAATATAAATTTCTTTAAGCCTGTGAAATATTGTGTAAACATTGCTACTTTTAACGAAATTATTAGTACAAAACGTACATGTAGGGTGTTCCTTCTTTTACCCCACACTGTGTATACACCTTCTAAGAACCCACATCAACGGACACCGAAATGTCCACAACGAATACAGATATTGCCACATGAATAGACACATGCATGTGCACAAAATAATTATATAAAACTAGACGTATCATATAATACATAGGCCTACCTAAATCCGCATATATTCTCTCACCTACTCTGTTTTCCACGCAATAAGCCTAATTACACCTACTCTATTCCATCCAGACTGCAGTGACCCATACAGCTATATACTAACCCGACTCCGTGTGGTAATTAGCAATTTCTATCATATAGTTGACGCCATATCTTATCAACTATATGTACAACATCCGCAGGCTTATTTTGTTAGCCCTATAAGAATTCCACCTTATTTTTCTACCCTAATCCACCTTATTTATTAGCAATATTTCACCATATTTAGGCCTGTATACCATGGCGATGCTCCACATTATACACTCAGCAAATTAGCAATAATTATTATTCCATGCTATTTATTAACTCTTTCACTGAATTATAGGCCTACTGCCCTACTAATCCTTTTCCACCAAAATGTTTTTCGGCATATTTTGTCTTTTATTTGTTTGTTTGAATCTTTATAATTTTTATTAAGCACTACTTTTCTATTTAATTTTATTGATATTTTTAAGCGTGACGTAGATTTTTTAGATATTATTTTAGCTGAAAACTAAGACCTGTTGTGTTCAAATGTGATAAACAGATAATATAATTTATTTATTTCTTTATTTATTTGTACATTTCTATACCGCCCCTTCAAGTCTCTTACTACTCAGTGTCGGTCCCGACTACAGACCGGAGGTGTGTCGGAATTTACACGCCGAAGCGCCACGAGCAATTGTGAGTTAAGGACTTGCTCAAGGTTCTTACGCGGCGGGTGTGATTCGAACCCGCAACCCTTCGGTTGCAAGGCGGCGACCTTCACCACTACACTACCTCGCCCCTCGATAATATTTCATGGTCGGTGGTTAGTCATAGATGATCTACCGAGAGAACCCACTTGGGTCCCGTATAAGGGGCCTAAGGGCTCTCTAATATAGCACACGAATTCTTTCTGATAAGTGAGATCTCTTCGCGAAGCAAACATTAGCTTATCGCCTATAGACGCTTTTCGGATTTTGACAACACATTTTTGACATGAAATCATCTCATTCCAACTTACTAAACGTGTTTATCCATACCCAATGTGGTATTCTGACCTACATGTAGGGCCAAGGCGGCTAGGCCTACTTGCTGCTGATCTGCACAATTATAGGCTGTGTATAATATCCCAATCCATGCATGGCAGTCATTTATTATTCTATTAGGGCCCATAATTCAGATGTCGTTATTTGGGCCTATACGCTATAGAAAGAAACTGATCACCGAAGTCCTCAGATTTAAGAAGCCCTTAGGCGTAGGCTAAAACGTTTGCTAGCTGCAACTGATTTAAGTAATCTAATTTGTTTCCAAACCAAACTTCTTCGTTGTTCCAGTTTCATACAGATAGTTCTGCAGCTCTATATTGACGTCGTGTCAACTTGTACCGTTAAGGCGGTTTCCTTGTTATAGTGAAACTTATATTATAACTCTGAAAATGATTAAGTTTTATTGCATCCAAACTGTTTCGCCGTGGAGTTGGGTAACTGTACATGATTGACATTAGATTACTGGCCCAGACAAAATGATCTACTGTATGGGAAAGGGGAAGTATTTCTTGTGGATTTTCATTTCGCTAAGTGCTTTGCAAAATGAACTTCTTACGCAGCATATGCTCACAATCTCTGTATTCTTCCCACGCAAGCAGCAAGGTGTTCGGGAGGTCTACTACATGCGCTTACAAATGAAAGCAGACGCAACACATTGGAACTGAGCTGGCCGCAGGGAACAACCTACAGCCGTGGTCAAAGAAAGGCTGTATAGCTCTGCATCATGCGCTCTACAGAGACGACCAGATAATGGACGTCTTTCTCCGCTAAAACATCCTGAGCACACATCGTGAATAGTGAACATAGAGGAGTACACACACGCAGGATACGTGGCCGGAGTTTGCAAGACACGTAAATACTATACATACTATACAGCACAGGCTATATTATGAACAGCAGTATTATTTATAACGGACTGCAGTTGAGAAAAAAAATAGAAGTTGCAGACTTATATATAATACTGCGAAGAGCGATTGCAGCCTATACTGGTTGTGACATCACTGACGCATATAGACAACAACTGTAGCAATTAGACATGCAATGCAGAAACTCAGTTTCTTCCCAGCATAACACGTTATAGTGTGAGAGTTTAATCTCTCTCTGCCTTCAAGGTCTTGCTTGACTCGCAGTTACACACACCATCGACGTTCAGAATGAAAAGCACAGAGTCTATAGCTATATAAGCTTATAGACCTACTGGTTGTAAACATTATAATAAGGGCCCAGGAATATCAACTATTCTATAGAGTGCTGCAAACGATCATGAAAAAACTTTCGCTTGTAATCAGTCAACACTCAAGAAGAAACCAAGAGTTGACCCTCTAACACGTTGCGTCTTGCTGTAGAATAACAGCTGTAGAATAACAGCTGTAAAATTGCATGCTTTTGCTGCTTTGACAGCCTATATATAGCACTCTTGTTGTTTTCGTTCCTTACTTGTATAGTATAGGCTCATCTAAAAAGTATGATTCTGTTATTGTTTCAAAGGTTTTACCCTATGCACGGTGGCATTCTGTAAATAATATATACGAAATACACTTGCAACGACGCGAATAAATAATATACTATAGCATATAATACGTGTTGTATGATCAAGATCGGTCTCATATCTCATTTAGCCTATACGCGTATATCTGCTCGCTAGTATAGTTGATCAGAATTTGAATAGACTATACGAGAGCATAATATGCGCCGAGTAATTGAGCAATCCAGAAGACCACACATGCAAGCATGGGCCAATCTAAGGTATAGCGATATAGCCGAAGTGCCAGATGGATCAACTGAGCCAACCAACAAACCATATGCATGGCTCAAATGAGTCATCCATGGTAGTTCTTCTCGTAGATTTATATGCACACACATATAAGGTTATGTAGGTCGGAGACTCGGAGTATACGACTATCAGAAACATAAGTTTCGATGATCAACAGGCATCTTTGTTGCCGCAGTCATGTGAAAGCTTCTGATAACCTTCAAACGATTGCGAAGACTAACTCTATCTATCTATGCTTGAACATATCATATACACTTGCGCTATTTTCAAGTTCTACACAGTCGAACCCCAGATTATAATCGCTTCAGGCTGTAGCTATACAGACCCTCTGTTGCCCTTGATCCTGATCTATCTATCAACAGAAACCTGGATTGTTGTATATAGGCTTGGAGCAAGGCTGTTCTATATACAGAGTATAGTTATTTCTCTATTGCTTACGCTGACAAATAAAATACAGTTGCTTGCAAATCTAATTCCCCACCAAAAAGTGTGCTTTGTGCCCGGCTACTTTTTATAAGTAGGCCTATGCATGTTATCCAAGAATAATAGTTGAAGAGCTCATTTCCGTGTTGTGTGAAAGTCTGCAGTGAAAGGCCTATGACATGTCACTCACCTTCGTTTTCTCTCTCGGAAGAGTAGGCCTTATAAGCCCCATATATATATAGCCACAAAAGTATAATTGTAGGCCTATGTGTATATCTTATGGGAAACAGTGTTTATCCTAAAAAGCTATTAAAGTAGCAATTTTTTAAATAATTATTCAAGTAACTCAATTCTTTAGGTCTAAATGTAATTTGCCTCATGACTTTCAATTTATTTAATCTGTCTTACCTGATTACAAGAGGTCACAATGCAGCTCGATTTAAGTATAGTCTATCATAGCGTGAAACATTCGAACCAATTTATTGTGTCTGGAGTTAAAAGGCATATCATGGTTCTAACTGTTTTAAATCCTGGCATAGGTTTTAAGGAATTTGTTAATAACCTCCACTCTGGATTTAGGTGTTGCTAACATAATTTCTGCCTAATTACATTCCATGGCATACAATAGAACTCTAACTATGACTCTCTTTAATGCATAGGCCTAATAATAGTTTTAAGGTTTGCAAATATAGCATGGTGATATAATTTCTGCCTAAATGAATACATTCCTTTGTATATAATGGAATTATAATTATGACTCGTTTAATGCACAATAGTATTTGAAGGTTTGAAAATAATATTATATCTGGGCATTCCAGGTGTTTGGCGTATCAACGTAATTTGAAATGATTACGATAGATCACATTCGCGCTTAGAGGTTACTTTAGAGGTAATGATGATGACGCTTATGACGAAGAACACTGAAGAATTCGTCTAATTAGACTCTATTAATTACACGTCACATGTCGTTTGCATTATGAATCATTTCAGGAAAGATGAATGTGACAATTGGGACACAGTAGGTAGACTTGACGAAGCCCCGATTTCTGGCTACATAGCGACATCTACAGAGTATCTACGTGAGTTTCTTGGAATTTTGTCTATATAGTCTAAGTCTTCTAAGAGACGCCGGTCAGATCGTGTTTATCTTAATAGTCGTGAGCAACACAACCATGGTCTGCATAGAGAGACGAGACACGATGTGTGACAGTCTGAAGCGATACACCTGTCACCAGATCTAACGCACTTGGAGATTATGTTTATCGGTCCAGGCACCAGAGGGTGAATTAAGACGGCGTCGCTAATTATTGTAGGGGTTGCTCTGGGTAGCAAGTGTGTTTAAGTCGGATAACGGGGTAACAGATAACAACGACTTGAGGGACGGGAAACGGCTGGGTTCGCATTTGCAGCCTTTGCATCAGATCTGCATTCATAGCGCTGCATGCAATTAGGGACGGCAATGTGTTCCGTGTCCCAATGAACCCCGGTCTCCCCTTATAGATATAATTATATGTATGGGTAAAATATTTACATAGAATAATTGGCATGAGAGTAACACTATTGCGAGTGCCCACTCTTAAGTAAGTGTCAAATGTTTTTTACAGATTCGTTGTTGAATGAAAAAAAGACTATTCAGACATACATACAAGTTCATAATTATTATATCCTGATCACAGTAATATTCGCCCAATGATAAATATTCACACGTAAATAGAGCGATCTGATCTAGTTTCAGTTACGAATTGTTTAAATGTAATTTTTGCATAAAATAAAAGGACGGCACTGACCTTGACAGTTGACCAGCCGTGGGTCATAGATCGTCTGCTGACCCTGACTCAGTGGTCCAGAGAAGTCCTGCTGCCAGGCATCGACGTCATCGATCGCCTGCAGAAGAAGAACGACGGCGAATAAGACGGACAGACATCGAACACCGTCTACTGCTTGAGACGACGACGACAGCCCAGCCAGCGAGCAGAGGTCCCATCGTCTCGTTCTCGCTTCACTGACCATGGTGCCACCGCTCGCCCGGAACGACGGACGTCAACGGCGGATGAAGAAGAGTATAGACAAAACGGCCCACTCTGCTACTATCCGTCACATCCAAGGGTCAGATACTAATCGCCGGATCAGACGGCTGCCACACCCACCCACCCACCCACTCATCGTCCCCCGTTGATGATCATGATCGGTCGAAGGACAAAAGCACGCAGGTGTGTAATTGAACGACGAGGCTCTTGTCGGTCGTCGATCGCTGTAGCACTGATCGTCATCGTCCTATATAGTCAGCGATGGCAGATAAATGCACAGCTGCTGCTGCTGCTGTTGCTGATGTTACTGTGGATGGTGGTGGTCGTGGTCGTGGTGATGCTGTATAGGAAACAGACGCTGATCGACCGACAGAACAGCAGCTATATATGTAATACGATGCCACTGCTGCTGCTGCTGCTGCTGCTGCTGTTGTCTCTTCTGTAACTGCATCCGCGTCGATGCTTGTGGCAGGGATGCCTCAGCCGCTGCAGTGAACGACGGATGAGGCGCAGAGGGACGAGAGAGAGGGGCGTCGGCGCCTGGTCGTCCAAGACAACCCCACCGAGAGACAGCAGCAGCTGTTGTCGTCGTTCCTTCTCTCCTCCCTCTGTTCGTTCGTTGTCTCCCAGTCAACAAGCGCTGGTCATCATCGACGACGATACACGGTGGACGTATATAGTTAGCCAGAAGAAAAAGAAGCAGGACTCAGGTGCAGAAGCGATCGACAAACGCCTCTTTTCTCTCTCACTCTATGTCTCTGTGTCTCTCTTTGTCTCTGTCTCTGTGTCGCTCTCTGTCTCTCTATCTCCCGAGTTGTCGTTACTGTTGATTTTATTTAAATGGGTTCGCACAAAGTGGAATGAGGGTCCGTGGGCGACAAGTGTCTCAGAGGAGAAGGCCACCACCCGAGTAGTGTATTCGTCTCCTGACCATCAAGGCATCGATCGATGTGGCCTACTTGGCCTATATGGCCTAAATGGCCTAAATTGCCTAACTGACCTATATCGTCTATATGCTATAGCCTCAATTATATTATACGCTCAATGAGTGTGCGTCTGAATGTTCCAGTAATGAATGAGGTGAGCGTATACTGCATAGATGTATCCAGATGTTCTCCTGGCATCCACTCCGATCACCTGGTCTCTCTACCCTCCTGGCGCCCACACAGCCACTATAGGCTACGTTGCAGCGCTGGTCCGTTTGCTGCGTCCGCTTGTGCCAGTCTTATATATGCTAGCAGGCCGACGAAGGTTTAAGCAGCTTCCACTGATGTACGGTCAAGTATGTTTGTAAACTATTCGTCCGACTTGTCATCGGAGGCGAAGGGTCCGCTGCTGCAGCTACGGTTCCGTCTCTCTCCGCCCTCTGGTGATCCCCACCTACATTATCCGGGTCTGGTCGACGGGACTATCGCAGTTGGATATCTCTTCGAGGCAGCCGTAGAGCAGCGCATATCACGGCACCCGATTAAACACACTACACGGCAGTCTACGTATTCTGCTTATCGTCCAATGTTCCACACAGACCCTCCATCTGGATGGTCAGCGGTCAGCCTCATGAGCTGCATCAGACATATAATGCCTCTACCAGTTGAGCTTATCTCCGGTCATTTCACGCAGCTTCACCTCTCTCTCTCTCCTCTCTCTCTATCGCTTAAGCCGAATGCACGCTGTTAGAGGAGAAAGCCTGTCGACAACCTCCGTTCAGTCGCCTGATATATCCGTAGACGTTATTGAGCAGCGTCAAAGCAAGACTCTGTAGGGAGCGTTCGGTGAGGTGGGGGTGGGAGGGCTAAACGAGCGTTCAGCCTCGATTCGAATCCCATTTTCAAAGATCTACGCAACCAGTAAAACGAGCATAAAGTCAGGTCAACGGGTCTGTAAGAAGTGATGAACCTCTTTCAGCCAATCCCAGCGTCTGCACAAAACGCTTAATTCAGCGCCGACTATTGACGGGGGGGCTGACAAGCGCCAGAAAACGCTTCCGAATGCCACCCTTTAACTGCCCGGTCCGGTATAAAGGGACCTGGAAGCGATTCTTCGAATGGATCCCCTGGTGATCGCACTCTACGCCGTCGTGATTGTATGCACAGACCACTCTGTCTATAAATCTTCTTTACATTCGCCGCCGCTCGCACGAGTCACGATTTTATTCGCAAATGTAATCGTGCGATACGCGCGCCTCCTACATTCATTTGCAGCATGCACTTTAAGTCGGCGAGTGAGCATGCAGCTCTGAATCGAGGAGCAAGACAACGACAGAAGAAGAGAAAGACATCGATAGACAGACAGAGACAGACAGCTAGAGACATAGAAAGGGAGACAGACAGAATTGGAGGATGCATGCATGCAATGCAGCCAGCGGGCAATTCAGCTCTGCAACAGCAGCAACAGCAGCAGCAGCCAAGACGCCTGCTTGCTGCAGCAGTCGTTCGACTCTGCGGCCCAAACCTTCACCGCTGTGGGATCGACTGATAGGTGCGCACCGTCGGAACGCCAACCGAGTCATGGTGCCCCTAATACGCTCCTTCAGTCACTTCAGCTGCGCTTCCTTAGGCTCTCTGGATGCTTACGAAGCGTTCGCTGAGCTCCCGCTCTGCAGCCAAGATACCCGTTATCACTTGGCATACTTAAGTCGCGAGCTAGCCTCGGGCGAATGCTGCTTTGATTCAGTAGGACCAACTAATAGTTAGGGCCTCTACTGCATCTGTCTACCAAAGAGAGAGAGAGGGGGAAGGTAGAGGTAGAGGGACAGAGATATGGATGGGGAGAGAGAGGGACAGAAAGAGATAGAAGGAAGAGGGACATACATGTAAGTAGAGAGACGGGGAGAGAGACAGAAAGAGAATATTAGATGAAGAGAAACATAGGGAGATGGAGGGAGAGGGACAGAGACAGATTGATGGAAAGAGGGTCAGATAGAGAAAGACAGACGGAGGAGAGACAGAAGAGCAAAATGGAGGGAGAGGTACAGCGGGAGAGATGTGAAGGAAGGGAGTGAGTGCAATAGAGGGAGAGTTTGATGGAGAGTGACAGAAAGAGAGAAACATACAGAGATAAATGGAGGGAAAGCGTCAGAGAGAGATGGAGGCACAGAAAGAGAGAGAGATACGGACATAGAAACAGAAAGAGATAATTGGATGGAGAAGGACAGGAGGAGATTGATGGAGGGAGACGGTCAGATGGAGATAAATGGAGGAAGATCTGGGGAAAAGTCAGAGAGAGAGAGAGTGGGCGATGGACGGAGGAAAAGAGACAGAGGGAGGTGTAGGGAGGGGAAGAGCAATAGAGAGTGAGAGAAGAGATTATGTCGTGATGTATGGGTACGTGGCAGACAGATTTAGCAAAAAGGTTTTCTTAACGACGAGCAGCCCTACAACTATAAAGATATCGCTGAGCTTCTTTCTTATAATGGTTTCGTGCTTTACATTAGCCTCGCCTATAGATGAGATGTTGACCCGTGCTATGACCAGAGATCTGATGTTATGTGATAACCTTAGAATTGAATACATCATCAGTCGAAATGAGAAAGAAGTGGTCGAGAGGTCCTAACATTCTAACAAAATTATTAAGGGCATCACTAAAAAAAAGTCGCGGTTGAAGGCAATAAAATTCTCTTGTACGCTTGCTGCTGCTGCGTGCATCGTTTACTTGACGCTCCTCAATTCTGCTCTCGGTCAGCTGCTTTGGTTTTCTGTCGAATTCAGAAGCTCTGCAGGAGAAGTTACCATACACATAAGTGATTTCTACAGATTGCTTAAGTATTTAAGGCATTTTACAATGCCTGATTTTATCATTTGCCTGTAATTACGAACAAGTGTTGCAGCTCTTGCTATGCTCTACAATGCGTAGTTGGTTGCACAGTTTTTATTAAAACGTATAGCACAATTAAGGAGGCACCGCTTAAGCCTCGCAAATATTAATGTGTAGTCGTCAATGCTCTTTATCATCGTCGTCGTCACGAATATCGCCACCGTCATCAATGTCATCATCATCATCATCATCGTCATCATCATCGTCGTCATCGTCATCATCATCATCATCATCATCACCACCATTTTCATCATTATCATGATCATGACTATCATAATCATCATCATATGACTATCATAATCATCATCATCATCATAACCAACAGGAGCAGAATCCTCGCATCCGTCTTTTCCGGTGATGAGTTTTGGTTCGTGATTCTTCTGCTGTTCTCAATTATCGACGAAAATAACATGGCGTCGCCAGACGTTTCCAGTTTCTGTATTTCATGTTCTTCCTGCTGCAAAAGCGGCCGGAAGAGGAAGAAGTTGTTGAGAGAGATGAGAGCGAGAGACAGACAGGCAGAAACAGAGACAGACAGAGACAGACAGACAGAGACAGACCGAGACAGACAGACCGACAGACAGAGACAGACAGAGACAGACAGAGACAGAGACAGACAGAG
>JAQFXW010005867.1:0-10142 GCA_034693945.1 Dendrobaena attemsi
CCTTGAGCAAGTCCTTCGCTCACAATTGCTCGTGGCGCTTCGGCGTGTAAACTCCGACACACCTCCGGGCTGTAGTCAGCAATCTCAGTTCTCATCTAGTAATTATAGTCGTTGAGAGCTTGATTGCACCCAACAGGTAGGCCTATTGAGTTTTGGTATTGCAACTTTCAGTTTCAGTTTCTTTGTGATCAATTTTTAAAACCTTCCAATAAGCAACCTTCCTAACACGAAAATTATCAATATCCAATTTTTGAAGAAAATATTATTATCAAAGTTACCCCATATAATTATATAAGCTTAAGTAGCCCTACAGTTTACGGAATGTCTTAAGCAGTTATAGGAATAGTGTCATTGAGAGAACAATCATAACTCAATGAGGTGGCATTTCGAAACCCTCCGGATATCACCGAAGAAACTTAGACCTCTACGGGACCCTAAGTCTACTTTCATTTTATTGTAATAGGCATACTACATAATTAGTACCTGTTAATTATATTATAATTATATTATATATATATATATTATAATTATATTAGGCCTGTTATCATCGTTTTACGTTTTGTAATCTCATGAAACATTGTTTATCCCATTGTTTATCCCAATGTTTATCCCAATGTTTACCCCATTGTTTGTCCCATTGTTTATCCCATTGTTTATCCCAATGTTTACCCCATTGTTTGTCCCATTGTTTATCCCATTGTTTATCCCATTGTTTATCCCATCGTTTATCCAATTGTTTATCCCAATGTTTATCCCAATGTTTATCCCATTGTTTATCTCATTGTTTATCCCATTGTTTATCCCATTGTTTATCCCATTGTTTATCCCATTGTTTATCTCATTGTTTATCCCAATGTTTATCCCATTGTTTATCCCATTATTTATCCCATTGTTTATCCCATTGTTTATCTCATTGTTTATCCCATTGTTTATCCCTTTGTTTATCCCTTTGTTCCTTTGTCTTTGCAAAGTCTTTCTTTTAGTATCTTGATGTTCTCTGCTTTGGAGCAATAACAAAGTGTGTGTGATTATGGTTATGAGTAAGTATTATAATTATTTGACCGTATTATGGGTAAAAAGTTGCTCTATTTTATTGCTAATTATAAGCATAATTAATTATCACTGGCTCTTATAATTACAATTGAGATTTCTATTCCATTTAGGGCCCATTATTAATTTATTGTTCGTAATTATATTTGTATACCGTCTTTTCATGTATTCCATACTACTCAGAAACGGCTCTGACTACGGCTCGAAGGAGCATCGGAATTTACACGCCAAAGCGCCTCGAGCAATTGTGAGTGAAAAACTTGCTCAAGGCTTATGTTTATACGCAGTGACTTGGGGCCTGCAGCTGTTGTCTATACGCAGTGACCTATTAATAGCCTGTTTAGTGCTTACGTATGCTTCGAGGATGAATCCGTTGCATCGCACCTCATTCTTCGTCTTGTTGTACGTCAGCGTCGTTGCATTTCCATCGAGCACCCAATACCAGACAGATGTCGTCTCATCTGAGTAGGCGGGGGTCGAACCCTCCGCCAGGTATGGCACCCTATAATTATGCAATATATACATACATAATTACATATATATTGTATTTCTGCTGTATTTGTGTAGTTCTATACTGCCTCTTACAGACAACTACTGATCAGAAGCGGTCCCAACTATAATAGCCCGCAAGTGTGTTGGAGTGTTACACGCCGAAGCGCTTGAACAATTGTGAGCGGAGGGCTTGCTAAAGGTCCTTACGCGGCGGCTGGGATTCGAACCTGCAAGCCTTCGGTTGCAAGGCGGAGATCTTTATCACTACACTACCACGCCCCATATATATTTGATAGATATATATAAAATAATCGTTATTGCAACCCCAAAACAACAATGCCATAATATGCATTCTGAACAATACATAAGGAAAATGCCGTGCAAGGCAGCAAATGGAACCCAGAAGGGACGTTAGTCCCGGAAGTCAGGGCCCCATACCATTTAGATCAATTCCAAAGCAGTAATAAATTGCAGGATCACATTTCGCACGAAACAAGCAAGAAAGAAAACAACAATTAATGAAGGAAAACTTAGCTAAACCCTTAAGTTGGCCAATCACCTTAACTAATGCGATGTACAGATTTCATTATAAGTTATGAGTGTTACACTGAAAGAGAGTTTGAAAGTAACTGAGTACGAAATCTCTTTTTAAAAAGGAATAGGGGCCTACATGTACATTATTCGATATATACAGAGTGGTCCAAAAAAGTGAGAACCTACGAATTTTTCTTAATATCTCTGTCAAAAGTGAGAACTTTCAAATAACATTTTACAGACTGAAGGGAAATTCATGTTTACCTAAAACTCCTAAATTTAAAAAAAATCTCACACAGAACAAAAGTTGTTCAATTTTTAGTGACGTCACCCACTGTTTTTTGATGCTTCAATAACGTTTAACAGTATGTTGCTAATATTTCCATCAGAAGTAGAAATCTCAAGACGAAATTCAACAGGCTTAAAGATACATGTAACTCATATTTATGTACAACCGCCATAACTTTTGTTCTGTGTGAAATGTTTTGGTAAAATTTGGGAACTCTACATAAATATGAGTTGCCTTTCAGCCTGTAAAATCTTATTTGAAATTTTCATACTGTTTACCAAAATATTAAGAGAAAACCATAGGTTCCTACTTTTTTGGCCCACCCTGTACGTATTTCATTAAGGATTAGATTCCATAGCTGCACTCCCTGGGACTTGACTGTGTAGCGGCGAATATTGGAGCATATAGGAGTCACAACATGTAACAAAGATGTCTTCTGCCCATATATATCCTACATGTATACGAGGTCTTCTATCCCTATACCAAACCTTCGCACTTGCGCGCAGTGGAAAATAGGGGAATCGATTATTAATTTAAGAATTTGTATCACTTTTTGTCTGAAATAGGAGGGGCATCACAAATAGATTGGAAGGATTAAATTTTTGCTCTGGAATTGGAGGAAAGAAGTTTTTGAGCCCGGTTGCTTGGGGGGGTGGGGGTAGAATCCTCTGTAGGTTTGTGTGCATTGTGCACACTTAAAATATACACACGTAGGCTTACATTACATACAGGGTATACATTACATAATCTAAACTTACACTAAATATACAGTATGGTACATAGGCCTGTCTTAGGCCATTATGATGAAGTTGCATGACACAAATTCATAAATATAGGTTCTAAATTCATAAATTTATGCCTGTAAACATAGGGCCTACATACATATAGGCCTATGCATACGTAAAATACATGCATATTTTATGAATAAGTATAAACTTACTACCGTACGCCTACACAATAATACTGTATGTATGTATGTATGTAGGTCCTATGTATGTATGACATTGTATGTATGTATGTATATATGTATTGTATTTGTGTATTTCTATACCGCCTCTTTCAGTCCACTACTATTCAGAGGCGGTCCTGACTACAGCCCGAAGTTGTGTCGGAGTTTTACACGCCGAAGCGGCGACCTTCACCACTACACTACCACACCCACAATAGGTCTACATAAATGTATAAGCCCTACAAGTCATACTGAAAATTACGTCAATCCTTTATTACTACATTAATTGTATGACTGTATAACTATAGTCTAGTGTAGTCACAGTAGGCCTATAGTGTGTGTATAGTCTGTAGGCCTACTATACTCTGAGAGACTACTGTGGCTCAGTCCGAAGATTTCTCTAATGAAATTCATCCCAAGTCTGTCCCCGAAATCCTAAGGTTTTGTGATGTTTCCCAAACCGTGGTAGCACTGGCATAGTACCGGGGCGCGGTAGTGTAGTGGTGAAGGTCGCCGCCTTGCAACCGAAGGGTTGCGGGTTCGAATCCCACCCGCCGCGTAAGGACCTTGAGCAAGTCCTTCACTCGCAATTGCTCATGGCGCTTTGGCGTGTAAATTCCGACACACCTCCGTAGTAGGAGACTTGAAGGGGCGGTATAGAAATGTGTTAATAAATAAATAAATAAAATAAATATCTGCTCTGCTAAAAAGCACAACTTGATGCAATACAACTATATTTTTGATCTTTGATTTTTGATTTTGTGGTGTATTGATCCTCTGTGTTAAGTGTCGGCCACAATGAGTGTGCTCTATTTCAGTAGACACTCGTGTTGTTTTTCCTTTTGGAGAAGCCCCATTGTTGTTATCTATAAAAGAGGAAGTTACTCATGATTATGGAATTATCTACTGATTAAACAAGAGTTAGAGGAATTGGTTGCTTTGCAGATGTTTGGGTACATCATGCATAGGGTGGGAAGTTGTTCTAACAGTATAACCACATGTCCATAAGGTGGCTGTTTGGTGTAAAGTCTCATAGTTTAGTTTTTAGTGTCACCTCTAACCCCTCTATGTGTCTGTAGAATGTAGATGTTGGGTTTAAAAATCTGTTTCATAACAAATGGCTTGTAAATATAAATGTTCATGTTTTTCCATAGTGCTTGTGTGTCCTGGACCCTTATCCATTTTCAATATTGGTCAGATCATTAATCAGTCACTACCCTTGCCATTTTTATGGGTGCCATGCTACTAAAGACCCCATCTATACTGAGATTAAAGTATCTTGAGTAAGTCACCATTACAATGTCAACTAATATTCAATTCAATTTAATTCAATGATTTTTTATTGACAAGAACAAGACAGCATAACACTGACAAACAGGCAAGATTAAACATATTATTGTCATTGCTCAAAGTCAACAGGAAGACCCAAAAGCAAGTGTTATCCCGCTAGAATGGGTCACCTACCGTTTACATAATAGAGTATTTTTTCAGTAAGATGGCTACATTTAATTCTGACATAATCCTGATCTTAACAATAGTCAAACCAAACATAAAAAACCCAGCAAAACAAAGACTAATGGCCTAGATGACAATATACTATGTAGGAGATTTTAATAACCATATTCTTAAGTATTTTTTGAACGAGGAAACATTAGCAGAATCTCTGATGTATGATGGTAAACTGTTCCACATTAATGGTCCCGAATATTTTATGGCAAATTTACGGTAGTTAGTATGAATAGGTCCAGATCTATAGGTGCCTGAGTTCCTTTTGAAGCACGAGTTGAGATCTGATGTTGGGGTAAAGTAGTTCTTAAACGCATCAAGTATGGTGTTTTGATTAAAACGGTACATAAATTCACTTGTTTGTAATTGAGTTACTTGGTTTTTTGTTAGAATTTCAAGTTGGGAATATATGTGGTCAATATGCTAGTTGAAAGGAAGACCCGTTATAATTCAAAGACTTCTTTTCTGTAAAATAAATAATCTTTGAAGGCGAGATTTATAATTCGAGGCCCAGACTATGTTACAGTAAGTTATGTAGGGATATATCAGTGATATCCTCATGTGCAGGGGGATGCTTTGATTATATCTAGCCAATGTAAATGGCTGAGTATCGAGAAAACCCACCCAAAGTCTGATAACTGTTCAAAACTTATTCAGGAACCCACGACTGCCGTTGTATATGTAATGCTTTGTTGATTGGCTTGATTCAGAGCGACCTCGTCTAACGAAACGGGAGAGCGTAGGAGATTACAAATGGGAAGAACCGGACCTCGAATACGACGAAACCGGAGTCGATCTGGCCTCATGCGAAGGTCAGGACACGAATAATTTCGCATTAATTGATGTCTGAATAATTGTAATAAACTGCAAACTTTATCAGTTCTTATTTTGATTGTGGCAGCGTGAACTCCGGTGGTGACAATTGTTTGCTAACACAATATGCATGAACCAATTGAGCATCACATTTTATATTTTTTTCAACCTTTGTTTCGTTGTGTTGCATGCTTTACCAACATCTGACAACCGAGACAATTTCACCAAATAACCTATCTCTCTGCACTGCGCTGGTCAAGTTGAATATATGGCCAGCAGATGGCCTTGTCTTTATATTTGCAAATGACTTCCATCATTTGGTAGTGTAGTGGTTAAGGTCGGCGCCTTGAAACCGAAAGGTTCCAGGTTCAAATCCCATCCCACCGCATAAGGACCTTTAGCAAGTCCTTCACCTACAATTGCTGAAGCGCTTCGGCATGTAAAACTCCGACACACCTTCGAGCTGTAATCGGGACCGCCTATGAATAGTAGTGACTGTAAGGGGCGGTATAGAAATACACACATACATACATACATACATCATAATTAAACTTTTGAGTTGTGTATCCACCATAGTCTGTCTCCCTGTGAGGCTGTCTAGCAGACCAACCTGGAATGTTGACCTGATTATGCCACACACAAATTTTTATACTGGCGCTGTAGAAGTGACTTATTATTAAGGATAATTGCAAGAGTGTCAATGGCGGTCACTTGAGGTGAAATTGTGGTTGGTTGTATGCGAAATAGGATCGAAAGATTTGTTGCTGAGTTTCTAGCGCTTACTAGTAGAGTGTGAACTTTTAATGTACTAGTAATAATTATGATGTTAATAATAATAATATCATCGATATTTTTTTTATCCGAGGGATCAATGATACCTCGGGTAAAAAAAATAATAAGCACAATCTATATGGCCTCGTAACTTAGCCATGTACAGATGCACCTCACGAACTAACTGCATGCTGCACCATTTTGACTTCACATACTGTTTAGTTGTAAACGTGAGGTCAAGAATGGAGTTGAGGTTGTCTCATTTATTTCCTTGAATGGGCACTATATATTGTATAAATATATAGTATAGATGAACATGTACAACTGTACAGGTTTCGAGCTTTGGTGTTGTTATTATCAATATTACTATTATTTTCCAAATTAGAATTGTTATTGTTTTAGATTGTTTTGCTTTTCAATTTAAATTTTTTTAATAATAATGTGAATAATCTTAATTCGTGATTTTAATGTGCACTAACATCGAAATGGGTTTGCAGTGTCCGAGAACTCCTCTGGTAAGGACGCGCTTTATCAGCTACTCTTAAGAGATGGTGGGCTTTTGTGCATCTTCTGAAATCTGTCGTTTCTTTTGCGGCAAAGTCGTGTCTATGTTTTGAAGTTGCCTCACTGACTGAAATGTTTTTTGCAATTGCACAGACGCTGAATGGGAGGCTGACGAAGGTATAAGGCTTATGACCAGTAAAATCCAGATATTCCGAATGTTTCATATCACTGCCTGAGATTATTACTCTGTAGCGAATGTCTGAAGGCTCTTTGTCGTTGTACAGTGAAACCTTGTTAATAGAGTGCACAGTTATAACTAGCATCTAGTTTATAGTATACAGTACTTGTCTTACTGTATGTGTGTGGCATAGTATGTATATATACAATATATATATAATATAAAATGTATATAATGGATATTTTCTTCGACTCTTATTTATGTACTATTGCATGTGTTAGAAACAATACTGGTAGCTTTAATATTTAATAATCTATATAATAGTTGCCAAAACCACATGACTCGCTCTATTGCCGAATTGCCGAAGGCAATAGAGCGCATATCAAAAATACTGGGAGCAACAAAAAACATCGACTACATGTCGCTGAGTCCCCATGTATTTTGCGATAACCTCTTAATGAACATCGTCACATGCGGTAAATGCGAATCTCGAAACCCGAATCGCAAAAATTGGGCGCTGTAGGTGAACAAATCTTTTTACGGGGCGCCATTAGCGCATTATGGATGAAATTTTTTTTTACGGGGGCGCCATATCGCAAGAAAACGTCGTAACGGTGACTGTTTCAGTTTTCTCACCTGTAATTTACAGCCTACAAATATTCTTTAGACATACTATAGGAAGTAGTCCCAAAACCATTACGAGGTGCCACGGGCACCGTAAAATCTTTTTACGGGGTGCCACGTGCGCATTAAAACTATTTTACGGGCTATACAAAGTAGCTCCAAGCATCTAGTAATACTAATATTAGTGAATTATTTATTATTAATGAATAATATGGAATATCGGTGCCCGAAGTAATTATTTGATAAATAGACATACCGGTATAATGCATTATATGTATTAATCAGAGTAACCACGTTAGGTGTCTGCTGGCAGCAATTATCAGCGATGCGATGTTTCAGGCATTCTTATGCCACCAGGTTCATCACTGCGTCTTTGGTACCGATTGTAAGTTGTGCACACCTTAACGAGGTTTCACTGTACATGCTTTTGGATGAAAGACAATTCTTTTCAGCAAGGTTTGACTCGGCCATCAGCCAACGAAATATGAATGGCTTGTGTTTAGAAATTACTAACCTTCTGGTCATGCAAAGACTGTTAGTTAAGACAAGTTCCTGCTAATAACCCACTTGGACAATGTACATGCTTTGGTTGCGGTATGTTTTTGAACAGGCTCATGTCTCTTGAAGTGTTTGTTTATGGAGCGATTTTTCGAATCGGATGAGTCTTATTTGTTTGTTAAGTTTATGTGGTTTAGTTCATTTTTATGACGTTCACTTTGTTTAAGGTTTATCAGGGAGTTTCATCCGTACTTTAATTATGATGCAGAAATAATTGGAATGTACTGTTTGTATTGTATTGTATTTGTGTATTTGTATACCGCCTCTTACAGACCACTACTACTCAGATGTGGTCCCAACTGCAACCCGAAGGTGTTAGAGTTTAACACGCCGAAGCGCTTGAGAAATTGTGAGTGAAGAACTTGCTAAAGGTCCTTACGTGGCGGGTGGGATTTGAGCCAGCAACCCTTTGGTCGCAAGGCAGCGACCTTCACCACTACACTACCACGCCCAACGATATTCAGGACTAAAGGACTATCATTTATTCAGTATGAATTTGTCATTTTGCTGATATTCCTAGTTATTTTATTCGTCCTCAATTGTGATTTTGCCACATGTATTTTTCTTTATTCGAAATCGTAGTCATTACTCGAAACTTCTAAAGCGCGCACAAAAGTCAAGTCGCAGGACCAGCTTATTCACAGGCACTTAGACAAAGTCAAACCGTAAGTCAGGGGCAAGATCCAATGAGGTCAAGCAGGTAGATAGGTAGGCAGTTTATATAGTCGGGAAGGTGAGAAGAAGAGGAGGAAAGAGGATACTTGCCGATTGCAATGTTTATGAAATCTAAGTGGCTGGATGATTATCATAGTCGTTTAAGTAAATGGCCGATTTTCATATTCATTGGTGATTATTGTGGCGTAACAGCGATATTTATATTAATGCGTCGTCGATTATCTCATTGATTATTCATGAGACGTTGATTATCATATTTGTTTGCACTGACTTGCCTGATTACCATATTCATCATTCTTGTCTTGCTGAGCATCCGATTTGCCATTTTACGACTCTTAGACTAACAGATTGCGACTGCATGCTAATTTCAAGCGTATTTATAGCGTGACTATGGCATGTCTCTCGAGAGGTGGTCCGCGGCCATCTATCTTGTGGTCCATGTATAATTTCCGTGTCTTTTAATTAAAGACATAAGAGCAGATCAATTTTGTCATTTTTAATAATTTCCTGCATTTCAATGGCAACATGAAGCTATGCTGATTTATGACCATACAAAATTCTTTTCTGTTAAGCTATTTCATTTTTAATGACCATAGTGTGTCAGGCGAGTATATAATATATATTTAAATTATGCAAAATCAGTAACTCATAGTGATTATATATTTAAATTATGGTCTCACGTAATCTGATATATATTTAACTGCGGATAATTTTATATTTAAACGAATGCATAATATATTTACTCACTTGAGGTGATCATATATTTAATAAGAGCAGAATTAATGCTTAATATGTTTAACTCTATGTAATTAATTATCTACTGAAATTATGCATAATGTGTTTAACTCAAGTTAATTATATACGATTACAAAAACTATTTAATAGCAGTATTGACTGATTTTTGGTGGAGCAGTTAAAATATAAATTAACACATCTAGCAATTTTCTCAGTGTTTATAATTTGACTTTACCTGATAATGGTGTTTGATGCTGGCTATCAGCAATCGATCAACCGTTTTGTTACGTGCTTGTTTGGCTCTAGGTGGGATAGAGGTTTCATGGCCTTGTATACGAGTCACTTACAGCTGTGTGGGTCCGATGTTGGCCCTGTCTGGGTAGTATTGGGTATTGTAATTGCGTATGCTGGCTGGGGTTTATTTGATGACCGAAATCCGAATACTTCTAATTGTATGGTATGGC
>JAQFXW010005868.1:0-10142 GCA_034693945.1 Dendrobaena attemsi
TGGAAAGCAACAGCGTTGAATTGTCACGGAAAGGCTCTGAAAGAGGAAACTTGTCTCTCTTGTTAACTTGTCTTAACTTGTCTCTCTTGTTAAATTCTTGTTAACATGAATTTAATAAACTAAGATTGTTATTATATTATTACTTGAATTCGGCCTGCGGACCACACCTTGTACAGCATGGATATGGGAGATTCTAGTTGAGAACTTGCCTGTCAGCCAAGGCCTGTCCTTCTTCTCTCAGTAGGACCAAGTCTCGATCCGTGGCATCCGGATTGTGGCCGAGCACAAGAACAATCGGTAGACTGCTCAGTGAAAGTCGATCTGCGCTCCGATCGGCACCGATGTTCGATACAGCGTGATCCAGGCTGAACCGGATGTAATCGAGGGATGGCATCGAGTTATAAACACAGAAACAGCCTGAAACATTGCAAATATAGAAACAGCCTGAAACATTGCAAATATAGAAACAGCCTGAAACAGTATTGATAACACAGAAACAGTCTGAAACGTTAGAACAGCGAAACAGCCTGTAACATTTTAAATAGAAACAGCCTGAAACACTATAAAGACAGAAACAGCCTGAAACAGGAATCAGAATGACATGATTCAGAAACGCATTTCAGTTTATTTAAATAGAAACAGCCTGTAACACTATAAAGACAGAAACAGCCTGAAACAGGAATCAGAATGACATGATTCAGAAACGCGTTTCAGTTCATTTGCCTGCCTGAAATGCATACAACCGCAGTTGCTTATGCGTTCCTGAAGAAAGGCTGCCATAGTGAAATCGCTATATATAGCGACATCAGTTCTTTAGCCTCTGCTTATGATGGTTGATGTTTGGAACAATCGCTTCGTGTACCATCTTCAGTGTACTGCTCCCAAGTCAGAATACAACTTAACTTTTGCTAAAAGTTGCATCTGAATAAATGAATTGACTGTTATCGTTAGCCGAACAACTATGAAACTTTCGGAACCAATCTTCATCGATGGCGCTGATCAATTGCGTGTTTAGATCGGTCGATGCAAATTAGGCAGCGCCAATGCTTACTCGCGAGCGCTTTGTTGCCCAACTCAGGTCTAACTGATCGTCGATATCTGCCTTCTGCACTTTGAGGGATACATGTCGTTACCTTTGAGTGCATTTCGAAGTTGCAATGCTGTCGCTTCTCAGTGGCTGAGTCAAGAACCGGACGCACCCAATCTTTCCTCAGATCTGGCCACTCATTTACCAACAGGATCGGTACACACTGTTCTCAAGCATCTGAAAACAATTCTTTATCCAGAGTAGGCTTCCATTTGGTTTGGAGTGCCTTTGAGCAGGAATTATGGAGG
This sequence comes from Dendrobaena attemsi, assembly GCA_034693945.1. Classification (NCBI taxonomy): domain Eukaryota; kingdom Metazoa; phylum Annelida; class Clitellata; order Crassiclitellata; family Lumbricidae; genus Dendrobaena; species Dendrobaena attemsi. The sequence continues at coordinate 1,336 of JAQFXW010005868.1, forward strand.
GATTCTATACTTTAAGTCCTCTGAGTAAAGACATCAAGGACTTCCTCAAGGTTCATACAGATGCAGCGAGCCGCATTGCCACCCGGGGCGAGTCCAAAAATTTCCGCCTTCCATTTACCGTCCCAAAATATCTGACAACCTTCTTTTTAGTAATTCGCCCACAAATTTTCCCTTTTACCCTTCCGAAGCCCAAATTTTACATTTTTCTGCCCATATACGATCAATCCTCAGTCATTCATTCATTCATTCATTTCGAACATTTATATAAGGAGACTACTCAGAGGCGCTCCGAACTCCAGCGCGACTAAGCAGAACAGTCCTAAGATAAGAAAAGAAACCTGGCGAGATGGACCTTGGCAAGAGGCGGAGTTCAAGAGGGAGTCCATGTCGAGGGGCCTACAACAGAGAAGGCTCTGTTCTGTTCAGTGCTGCCACCCCTACCTATATATCGGCCACCTTTTGCGTTTCTCATCAACATTTACACATTTTATTAAAACATCATGTTTTCGCTACCTTTTCTCTATTCAATCCCCATTTTGTCTCCCCTATCCACCCATTCCTACACCACTGCATACAGAGGAACCAACTTACAGGATGACGCTCAAATCCGTACAGTCCTGGCGAACTAATAAATCCAATGCGTCATAACACTCACCATGTGGAAGGAAGTTTGGTGTTTTGAAGGAATTGCTGGGAAGACCAGCGTCTCCCCCGATTGTCCGATAGTTGAGCGTGAACAATTCACCGTCCAACATGTACTCATCCTCTACGCACTGCATCTACAATAGACAACAAGAAACGGTTTCATTTCGTTGTCTTACCTGATAGCATACTGAGTACATACTCAAATGGCTCAAGGTTTGAGTATGCCAATAATGAATGTGGGGCATGGTAGTGTAGTGGTTGCCGCCTTGCAACCGAATGGTTGCAGGTTCAAATCCTACAAGCCGCAGAAGGACCTTTAGCAAGTCCTTCGCTCACAATTGCTCAAGCGCTTTGGTGTGTGAAACTCCGACACACTTGCGGGCTGTAGTCGGGATCGCCTCTGAGTAGTAGTGGTCTGTAAGAGGCGGTTATAGAAATACACCAATACAAAACAATACATCCTCAAGTCCTGAGCATGAATGCTTTGAAATATTAGTCATCCGAGTGAAGGACGAATTAATCAGTGAAACTACCAGAGTTGAAAAGAGAGAGCGAAACCGAAGAAGAAGAAGAGAGATAGTTTGTTTGGACTGTACCAGAATTTATAAATGACTGAAATACTGATGGAACATCACCAGATCAATGGGTCTTTAGTATGCCTCAACTAATATATCTAGATCAGTATACCCCCACTAGTATGCCTTCTCTGTAATAGGCCCCACGACATGGAATGGACTCCCTCTTGAGCTCCGCCTCTCGCCAAGGTCCATCTTGCCAGCATTCTTTTCTGAGTAGCCTTCTTAAAAGGGCGCTGAATATGAATGTCCGAAATGAATGAATGAATGCTTTGGTCAGCGAGTACCGCACCATTTCCAGTGACCAGCTTACTTAGTGCTGACAATAAGTATACAAATTGAAGCTGGCAGATCCCTCCTTTGTCATCTCTTGATTCCACTGACAGTACACAATCACCACACAAGGTCGCCGCCTTGCAACCGAATCCCATCCACCACGTAAGGACTTTTAGCAAGTTCTTCACTCACAATTGCTGAAGCGCTTCGGCGTGTAAAACTCCGACACACCTTCAGGCTGTAGTCGGGACTGCCTCTGAATATTATTGGACTGTAAGAGGCGGTATAGAAATACACACATACATACATACATACTGATAACATTAATCTTCGTTTATTATCGTAATGACAAGAACGCTGACGTAGTATGCATGAGCGATACTGATCAAGTGCATTAATCGAATGTCAACATTGGCAGCCAAGAAGGGCGCTCGATACACTGTGCATTTCAACTTACAGTGTCTTTTACTGTATCGTCGGTGATCATTGGGACTCTTTTCTGGTGGCATCCTATCAATGGCACTTTAAAATGGTTTGTTAATGATACTGGGTGGGAAATGCATTTTAAGAATGTTTGTGAAACTATTAACAATTGACTAGTAAGTGATATAATGCATCAGATATGATAATGGGAATTAGTTTATTACATGTATGTATGGCATTGTATGTTGACTAAATGACATCCGGATGGCTCGCTATTTGTATGCTTTTTGTACATTTCAATTGTCGTCAACGGCCTGTGAGCCATATGACGATGTTAAACTTCGAATATAAAAAACTGGGTGGGTCCGTAGCTTATTGGAGAAGGCGGGTGGTCGATAAGCTAATTACTGATATGACAGCATAGGATAGAGCCCCACATGGGTCAGTAATTTATATTAAGTTTCTGTTAGCTGCCTTACGGCGCTTTCTTGTGTGGTTTGTCTCGTATCGGTTGGAAACTAAGATCGCCCACCCCCTGCTCCTAGTTTGGCCGTACCAGTAGTGTTCCTGTTCTAAGGCCATTAGCATAAGTCGAACTCGCTGTTAAGCCGACCTGCGTGTCGTGCTATGCGGGCCGAATTTCGTATAACCTGTCTGTACATTTATTTATTTATTTATTTATTCACACATTTCTATACCGCCCCTTCAAGTCTGCTACTACTCAGAGGCGGTCCCGGCTACAGCCCGCGTGTGTCGGAGTTTACTCGCCGAAGCGCAATGAGGAATTGTGAGTGAAGAACTTGCTCAAGGTCCTTACGCGGCGGGTGGGAATCGAACCTGCTACACTTCGGTTTCAAGGCGGCGACCTTCACCACTGCACTACCGCGCCCCACATGTCATCATGTTGCGGTCTGACAATGTGAATATAATAAACAAATATAATTATATGTTGTTTATTAAGATCATCGTACGTTTAATTTTAGCTTGCATTTTATGCCCAGAAAAATCCGAATTGCAAGTCTGTGTTATTGGTATTTATATAAGCCTGATATGACACTTTTATAAAGGTATCCCAACAGCTAGCTGTTCTTACTGTGTAGAACTACAGATAACGTTAACGATATTTTATTGTTAACACGACTGTTAGTCAATTTAACTATACACACTACTAGCTAAAACCCGTCAAAGTGCCGGAATATTTTAAGCTCTGCACACATTTCGACTAAAAGAGTGAATTTGAAAATAAATAAAATTATCGTGATCGTGACTATAGGGCCCGTAGTGCGATCAGTGGTTGTATGCAAACCGTGAAAACTTGGGACTCTTTTCTGGTGGCCTACTATCAATGTACCTACTTGTACTGTTAAATCCGAATTGTAGCGCCACCCGAAGACGTTAGTGAATGTTTAGCGTTATTGCCATCGGTTGGATTACATCGATTTGACGGTTATGTTATTACGACGAGAATTATGAATGTACATGTAGACTATTTATATTCCGTAAAAAAAACGTGGTCTTTTCGCTCTGCAAGAAATGCGACTTAAGATATACATTCGAAAAGATCTTAATTTCTTAAGCGGCCTTTAACAGTGAATGTAAAGCGTCGCCCCCAGCGACTAAACGTGCCCAGAACTGTGAGCGGCTCCATCTGGCGAATAAAATGGTGAGCATACACCGATTGATTAATACATTCATACGACCCAAATGATTGTTTAGAATGTTTGTAAAATTTAACGATTACGTCTGTATAGGTAAACAATTGCTGAAAACTAAGTTATGTCACGAACGTTAAACTGTTGAATAACAAATTAATAGCAATAAGATTTCATTCAGGCTATAGAGTGTGTGACACAGTGACGAATTGATAAAGCATCTTGTGCAACACAGCTGTCATTTTAATTGTATAAGCTAGGAAATTGCACAATAGAGGGTGTCGAAGATGGGCATTATCTTCGCAGTAGCTTATGATTTTATATATCTTATAAATTATAAATCTTATATATATATCTTATAATATCTTATATATCTTATATCTTACATATCTTATATTTTATTATATTTTTATATCTTATATTATATTAATAAATTATATGTGTTATATATATCTTATATGGTCTCTTATATTTGTATATAATATATTATGCCCAAAAGTCTTACATGCACCTCATCGCGGTGGGAGGGTGAACAGACCAGTAGAGAATTGCCTGGTGAGGATAGGCCATCGGTGGAGAATATCTTGGCCGAAGCACAACCTATAGGGTTATAATATTCCACCCAAGAAGCTGGGCTCAAAAACTTGTGACTTTCTATTTTTTCCCCTCAAAAATATTCTTTCATTTCCTCTGACCAGTCTTCTCCCCTATTTCTGAAAATGATACGTTATGAAATGCTCCCCGCCTGTTTTCCAATGGGCGCACTTGCGCCCGCTGGGTGTAGGGATAGAAGCCCTTATACAGACTAATCAGAAACCCTGAAAGAGCTAGCTAATGTGTGAGGCCGGTGTCTGACGGACACCTGCCGGATAAAGAGGTCGACTCGACAGATAGGCCGACTGGATACCTTATTCTGCCGGGAGATAACCACCATTCGGCAAGACAGACCAAGAAACCTCAACTCTTCAGGCCACGTTCAGGTCACAACCTGGGGCGTAGTAGTGTAGTGGTGAAGGTCGCCGCCTTGCAACCGAAACGTTGCCAGTTCGAATCCCACCCATCGCGTAGGGACCTTTAGCAAATCGTTCACCAATAATTGCTGAAGCGCTTCGGCGTGTAAAACTCGATACACTTGCGGGCTGTAGTCGGGACCGCTTCTGAGTATTAGTGGTCTGTAAGAGGCGGTGTAGAAATGCACAAATACAATACAATACAATACAATACAATTATAGAAGAGAGGAAAAGTAGGTAATAATCAGTTGATGAGTAATGTTTTATCTTATAGATGAGTACACAATTTGCTTGGATTTTGCGAGGATGCATTGCATAACGAATGAACGAGAAAATACTTTGCATATAAGCACTGTGATACATCTAGTTAAAGGTGTCTGAAGAATTAGTTTAATCAAAATTGTGGCAGTGCCTCAATTTTAAATAAGCAGCTAAATCTTTTCCAAAAGCTATTTGATCAATTAATTGCGCTCATTTGATTTTTATCCAAGAAGCATAGATAACAAGCAGTTCTTGCGCAGTGTTGCAGAATATATTCGCGTTTTTATGACAAATATTGAAATATGTCAATAATGAGTCATTTGTAAATTGCTAATATAAAGACTGTTGTCGGCAGTTTCCTTTCAAATTCTCCACACAAACCTTCCTTGAGTCACCTTCTAATTTGACCAGGAGATGAGATTCCTGACGGCGAATAAACTGCTATTATAGTGTTGCCTCCATTTAGTGTTTTCACAGTGTCCCAACAGATGAGGCGTTTCGTTGTATTCTTAGCTGTCTCCAAGATGTATAAATTCGTCTCTCCTTTTGCATTGAAGATCTTCTTCCAAGGTTGGCTATCTTTTTAAAGACATAACTAAGTTTTGTGCTGCACACGAGTTGTAGGAGATATACCTACAGTCTTGTTGTGATGGCTATATCTACGCTTTGGCATATGATTGATGGGTGTCCAATCATTCATACATGCAGTCATATTCAATATCAGAAACTCAGCCTCACTCCACATATTTTGTATGCAGCCATACACTTTAATATCTTATCATTATTCTTATAATTTCTTCTTATAATTTATTCTTATCATTTATTCTTATTATTATTCTTATCATTTATTCTTATTATTTATTCTTATCATTTATTCTTATCATTTATTCTTATCATTTATTCTTATCATTTATTCTTATCATTATTCTTATCATTTATTCTTATCATTTATTCTTATCAGTTATTCTTATCATTTATTCTTATCATTTATGGGGCGTGGTAGTGTAGTGGTGAAGGTCACCGCCTTGCATCCGAAGGGTTGCGGATTCGAATCCGACCCGCAGCGTAAGGACCTCGAGCAAGTTCTTCACTCACAATTGCTCGTGGCGCTTCTGCGTGTAAACTTCGACACACCTCCGGGCTGTAGTCGGGATCGCCTCTGAGTAATAGGAGACTTGAAGGGGTGGTATATAAATGTGTGAATAAATAAATAAAATAAATAAATAAATATTAGGGCCCCAAAGTACACACAGGCTAAAACGAATGGAGTAGAAAGAGGTTAGCCCAATTCTAAACATAATTAGGATAATTAAAAGCGTATTGTGTTGGTAGAATATCGAGGCTTCTACAATAAAGTCTTTTGAGTTGTGAGTTCAAACGCTTATTAGGCGTTTGTGGACTCGCAGTCGAAGATGTCTACTTTAGGATTACGATGTAAAACTTAAACACCTTAATTATATACTTCACACGTAAGTTAATATAGGTCAGGTAGCGGTATATTAACAATATCGCTGTGTAAAAGATGATAATAGTCCATAATAGTAACTACGAGATTTCTCATAATTAACCAACATAATCCGCCAGGAAAACCTGTAATTCTACAGTCATTCACTATTTGAGACATTGTCTGCACTTCACCTCAGTCGCAGAAATTATTCGAAGCTTGCTTCCACCAAGCCTCTGACCAATTCGGGGGGGGGGCAGACCGATGGCACGGCGATGAGGGAGTGATTTACAACGCCAGTTGTGGACCACTCAGAACTCCAGGTCGAGATAACCGTCATGTGCTCCGCCGGAGGGGCCAACCAAATGGGCCGCGTGGAGTGGAGGCGTACGGCAGGGTGAAATAGGATGTCGCCTTGCTGAGTAAAACTACAACCACTAACGATGCAATTTCAGTAACCTTTTAATAGGCTTCGAGCTATGCTAAAATATGTCAAATTTTCTCGATCTTGTAAAAGCTCCCATGGTTGTAATAAACCGAGCGAATTTTTGCCTCCGACGGTAAAGACCATTGTGTCATACACCGTCGTTAAACAAACCTTCTCTCCATGGATCTGTATATCTGTCGTAGAAAATCGTCACCATCCCGCCTAATAACTTTGACTTGACTGAGCGATTGTGAATAATCTGCTTCCCTCCACTTTGCGTTTCTGAACTCGCTGTCGAAGATATCCAATTTAGGATTACCATGTAAAACTTAAACACCTGGATTATATACTTTACGCGTAAGATAATGAAGGTCAGGTAGCGTGAAATTAACAATAGTAAGGGATAATATCACAGTCAATAATAACAATTACAAGATTTATTATAATTAAAAACACTCTAGGTATACTGTTTCCCATTACAATTATCTAACAGTTGGACACCTAAATTATGTACTTCACGCGTAATATAATATAGGTCAGGTAGCGTAAATTTAACAATAATATCGTAATAGGGATGATAATAGTCCACAATAGCAACTACAAGATTTCTCATACTTAAAAACATTGTAGGTCTACTGTGAAATTTTATTTAAGTGGGATCGCTGCCCAATTAAAGGAGATTTGGTTCGAAATTATCTCACTCGATAGGCCTGAAGGCTATTTTAAAGAAACTGGTGTTGGTGTTCAGTGACCAATTTACATGTTAATTTAATTTATTATTTACGCATTTCTACGCCGCTCCTTCAAGTCCACTACTACTCAGAGGCGGTATCGATTACAGCCCGAAGGAGTGTCGGAGTTTTACACCGAAGCGCCACGAGCAACTGTAGGTCAAGGACTTGCTCATGGTCCCTACACGGTGGCTCGGGTCTGAATCGAACCTGCAACCCTTCGGACGCAAAACGACGACTATCCCACTGCTCCACACACGCCCTCTGTCCTAGCCCGAGATTTAGATCTCTGAGTGTCGGCTGGCATCGGGCTCGAACTCGGTCCGTGCAAACACACGGCCGACGCGCTCTCGAAGTGGCTAACTGAGCTTGCATGTGACGGAAGGGTCGCGGCTTCATTATGTTAAAATTACTCTGAGGATTGGAAACTTAGTAATTGATTGATAAGACGCCGCTGCGAAGAATGCAAGATCTAAGATAGAGACCAGAAGATGGTGACCGAACATTTCGTCGCAGTTCATTTTGTCCCACTCATTTTGTCGCAATCACTTATGGCAATCATTTTGTCGCAATCACTTATGGCAATCATTTTGTCGCAATCACTTATGGCAATTATTTTGTCGCAATCATTTCGCAGCAGTTAATTTCGTCGCAATCATTTTGTCGCAATCACTTATGGCAATCATTTTGTCGCAATCACTTATGGCAATCATTTTGTCGCAATCATTTCGTCGCAGTTCGTTTCCTCTGTAATTGACATACCAGAAAGAACACGTCGTATATTTTATTACATAGACATTGCTAACTTGTGCTAAGCACTACTTGCAAAGATTTCACATGCGGACCCGGTAAGCGATGAGTGATACAGCCAAGCGGTTAGCCGTACTAGTGTGAAATAGATGTCTAATAGGCCTAGCTGAGCAATCTGTATTCAACTGAAATACATGTAGGCCTATAGCGAGACTTGTTGTTATTAGTCAAAAGCCAATGAGTGGATGACATAAGGACCCGATAAGCAAGGCGTGAGATAGCTAAGGCTTGAGCCGTATTAGTGTCGATTAGATGTCTATTTGTTGGTAGCACTTTGTCGCCAATTTCAAGTAAGCCTATACCGAGGCTTGGTGTTATAGGTCGAAAACCACTGAGTGGAGGCTTATAATATACCCTGCAACCTAAAGTAATCAGGTATGTATACAGTATACGTAACACTGAATGTATACTGTGCAGTAAATAATATATTGTGCAATGTGTATATAAGAATGAAATAAAATTATATCAAACTGCCCCGTAACCCGTAAATAATTACGGGCAAATACTTACTTACTTACTCAAAATGCGATCTATATCGAAATATAAAGATAC
>JAQFXW010005869.1:0-10142 GCA_034693945.1 Dendrobaena attemsi
TTGGCTCCAGTACGCGGAACGGGCTTCCTGAGGAGCTGCGGGGCCTCCCACGAGTACCCCTATCCTCGTATCTTTGGTCTCCTACAGTCTACTCACTTCCGCTTGGCCTGTTGGCCTGGGTCAGAAGCACTTCTGAGAATAGATCTTGGAAGGGCGCTATTTACATTTTGACTGATTAATTTCTTATGACTGTAGGCCAGAATTTCAACTTAAATAAGTGAACTCAACATTTCATATCGCTGTGGTATACGAACTGAATTTTATAGTATTAGGCCTACTCTCTTGTAATGATCTCTGCTCAGTTTGCGTGTTTTAAGTTGGACAGAGAAACATTAGTATAGGCCTGAACAGGCCTATAGTATAGGCTGCGTCGGTGGCCTGTCACTGAATTTGTACAAGTGTTGAAATTGTAAAATTGTTTTATTCGGTGGTGAATAACTGCCTAGCGTGAGTTCATTTGATTTGCATATTAGCATGAGATAGGCATGTAATAATAAACTTCATAGGGGCCAGGGCCTATTTGTTTATGCAGCCACTGCCGATCTATGTATAGACGTCATGTATTCAGCCACGACTTACATGTAATGGCGAGGCTGATATCTGATATACTTAGCAGCGATTTCTATCACCCTTCAGGCTTGAGTTAATCCCTATCTGGATATGAGTCAGCCACTCGGATCTTCCACTTGTTTCTGTCTCCAATATCTTCTTTCATTAATACACGGTTCACCCCACATACTGCCAATGTCATATAACCGAGTAGGCCTATGTCATTTTAGGTTATTTGCTCCTACAGCTCACACTATTGCTTATTTCTACCAGTGCTGGGTAATAACTTATTTTAAGACGTGGACGGAAGACTTAATTTGTGTAAAGAAAATACAATATGGAAAAAGAACCTTGCCTACACTACTGTAAGCCGCTAAGCCTTTGCTTTGAAGTTTAGATGGCTGTGATTGAACTTTAATTTTTGATAACATAATATTTATGCTAGGCCTACTAGGTTCAACGCGTATTATGTTCATTGATGTGACAAACTAAGATTTGTTGGCGTGTGTTGTAAAAAATAATTCAAATAGTTAGAATAGCGTGGTGCAGATTATTGTTGTAGCGTAGCTATTATATATTAAAAGAAATTGAACAGAGTGTATTTGTATCTGACAATTATATTGTATTGCATTTGTGTATTTCTATACCGCGTCTTACAGACCACTACTATTCAGAGGCGGTCCCGACTACAACGTGTCGGAGTTTTACACGCTGAAGCGCTTGAGCAACTGTGAGTGAAGGACTTGCTAAAGTTCCTTACGCGGCGGATGGGATTCAAACCTGCAACCCTTCGGTTGCAAGGCGGCGACCTTCACCACTACACTACCACGCTCCACAATTATTAGTAACTAGTTTGTAGGCATATAGAGGCAGATATCATAAACCGGTGGCCGAAACGGCTCACTGCTACCAAATTTTTGTGTGAAGCATAAAAAGAGAGATCTATAGATAGTTGCGGCGAGATGTGGAGAGGGAGTGAGAGACAGACAGACAGACAGACAGAGACAGATATGAAAAAGGCTTAACTATTTCTCACTGCTTACTTCACGCTACACCCATGACAACACGTTAGAAAAACTGTATCGGCTCACCAAAACTTACTGCGCAGGGATCACGTTTCAGACGGCAGCTAAACCTTGGACCCGTGAAAAGCGATGGTTGTAGGTCTATGTCTGCATGTAGGCCAATATCCCTATATAGGAGTAATACCAGGCCCTTGTAATGCAGCGCCTGATGCGTTTGTGTTTCTATTAAAATTCTAAAAATAAGAAATATTTGAATCTGCTATCGTATAATTTTGAGATCAAAATCTTGAAGACTACTTGCAAGACCTAACAGTAAATGGAGTCTTTAAATAGATATCACGGAGTAGCATTCGCAGACTGCAGAATCTCGTGTGTATAGGCCTACAGGGTGGTCCAAAAATGTCCCTACGTTATTTGCCAATTATATCCGCGATCAAGAGAAGGAAGTTTAACGCAACATTTTACACGCTGAAAGATAATAATTAACATTTACGTAGACCTACGGCCAAATTTCACCAAAATGTTTCAAACAGAACAAAAGTTAATCAACTTTTAGTGAGGTCACTCACTGTTTTGGATGATGCAACAAAATTTAACAGTCTGTTGCTAATATTTTCGCCAAAAGTAGAATTTGTTTAATGAAATTTTACAGGCTTAAAGATAATTGATATTTAGGCCTACGTATAGGCCTAACGACCAAATTTTATCCAGATATTTCAAACAAAACAAAAGTTTCTCGTAACTTTTGTTGTGATACACTTGTTGAATCATCAGAATATAGGTGCTACAGCAGGCATAAGTGGACTCGCTAAAGGTGCTGCAACTTTTGGTGAAATTTGGCAATTATCTTTCAGTCGGTGAAATTCTATTTCAAAATTCCCACTTTAAGAAATATTAGCAAAAAGTCGTAAGGGTAATTTTTTAGATATCTCGATCTGGGTCTAAGGCCTAGTTCACGTAGGACAATCGTGAAAATGACGTGATCACTTAAACTTACTTTTAGCCCTTTAATCTAATTTTCTTATTAACCGCTGTGTCGTTTAATTGTGATTCATCGTGTTATACTATCATGGTATTGGAAAAATAACACGTCTTCATTTCCGATACGCGTAGACCTACATGTATTAATTGCAAATGGCCCTTGATAGGCCTTCTCTGTCTTGTTATTGCACCTAAGGCATTGTTCTTGTCGTTAATCCAACAGGTGGCCTGGGTCTCCAGACTCTTGATCTTGATCCTGAAATGTTAATCCCTCTCACAGAGTTAACAGAGGATGCTCAATGTTCATTGCTTCATTAGTCTCTTAATTAACAAATTACTTAATAAATTGCGATGACTTTTGCATCCCACTCCTATAGAAACACCTCTCGGATTTGGACAAATTGGAAGGGTGTAACCTATTGGTCCTTTTGATGCTCTAACGTAGTTGAAGCACTCCAAGGAATCCCAGATTAGTTGCGCTGCTGCAGCAATGCTATACCAACTTCGCATCACCCGGACCGTTCTTCTGGAAATTCCAGAACACTCGAGATGCCAGACTGAAGACGATTGCCGCCACACACCCGATGGCGACTCCGAGCGACAGGCTGAGGGCGAATGTCTGTAGGGGGACCGTTCTACGACGCAGGCCGTCCAAGTAGCGTTTCTCCCTTGAGTGGAGAAAGACGAAACTGCCGACATCTGCCGTCGGTTCAGCCCCGAACACATTCGTGATATTCTTCGTATCCGGGCGTTTTCTGGGGATCAACGGAGGAGAATTCAGCATAGCACTTCCCGATATTTGGGAGGAACTGAGTTGGACCGAGTTGTCAGCAGCGCCAGCAGCAGCTCTTGAGGAGGACGGGGCGACGAGAGTTACAAGCTTCGAGAACTTGGTCGACTTCCGACATTCCGGAGGTTTTTCGTTCGTATCGCCCGTGGAGTGGAATCGATTGGGTTGGTCAGGATTTGGTATGTTGAGTGGTTCAGTTGGGATTTTGACCTCTGTGGTGGTTTCGTCCGTTGGGCAGTTCATCGAAAGTAGGCTCTAACTTCCTGAAGTAAAATAATAATAAATCAAATCATTTCTTATTGTCTCACATCAGTGGTAACAACCATAAAACGAGTATTCGTTACTTGAGACTTAAATATTCGTTAATAGATAAACAGGTAATTCGCGTTTCTTGATAAAATATTCGCTTGACTTAAAAATGAATCAGACGCCGAGAAGGAAGCTGCTAGAAAGCATAAAACTTTGCTTTTATACGTAGTTTTTGTTGCTTTACAAAGTGACCCTTCAGGCTAATCTAACAACGTAACCTTTCAGTCATAGTACGCGTTGGAAGTGGATGGGTGGAAGTTGCATAAGACGGACCAGATGCCGTCCATGTTATGAGATAATATTATGGTCCATTTTAGGATCAATGACGATTACTGTACCTAACTGTTGTTCAGTATGCCATGCCAAATTGTATGATATGCTGTTCTGTTTTCAGATGTTCTGTGAGTAGGCCTATGTTATAAGCCAACTAAATTAACATGTTGGCTACAATTTTTTGAAACATGATATGAATAAGTGGTACACTGAATACAAATACAATTTTAATTACATTTTCATTTAAGAACTTTAACAATTAATACAAATACAGACATTTCTTAATTTTTTGACAAAACCTATTGAAGAGAATTGCATAGCTAGGTGTACTATTTAGTGCAATCCTATTTTAGCAGGCATGGTTACCTAATTAGCATACAGATATGAGGTCCGTCTTTAGCAACTTAATGGGCCATCTTAGCCGCCTGGATTCTTAAGATGGATAATTTCAGAAATTTTTACGATTTTTTTCATCAAATTCAATTTAAATGATAATTATATTATATCTACTTGTATATCGATACCGAATCTATCCAATGACCATGTAGCATAATTATTTTCTTCCAGTGTGTTGCAAAAAATATGAAAATCCTTAAGTGGTTCATCTTTAGCAACCTTCCCCTAGCTTACGTATGATAGCTCAGAATTTAAAAATTGAGCTGGCTTTTTTCTGGAATGCATGGCTATAGACTTCGTCGATTTCGTGACACGTATACAAAAGTATACTCTGTGAATATTGGTATACGTTGAAGCGTCGTTTGATAACAGATGAGCACTGGTAGAGGAATATAGGCTTTTAGTTCCTGCGCTGTCTTCAGATAGCCACGACTTTAACATTAATTGAACCATAAGACATTAAGGCCAACGGTACAGAACACTATAAAATCAAATAAGAATTGATCTGTCTCTCTCTGTCTCTCTGTTTGTCTGTTTGTCTGTCTCTGTCTGTCGCTTTCTGTCTGTCTGTCTGTTTGTCCGTCTGTCTGTCTGCCTCTCTTCGTCCTTCTATCTACCGGTATCTCATGTCCAGTAATATGGCTGCCCATTTCTCTACAGGCGCCTCCTGACAGTCAAGACGCTATTTTCCTCACAGAGACTCATTCCACATTATTCTGCCAACGAGTGTTCCTTTGACCGAAAACAGCATTCTGCCAACAGAGGCTTCGGAAAATAATTATATCCAGACATACGACAAGAGCGGAATTGCATGCCCTGGAGTTGTTCAAATCCACGTCGTTTTGATATGTAATCGCACAGGGACCAACAGTAGACCTACTAGGTCGGGGATCAATAACAATTACTATTGACAGCGGTTACCAACCATTATTCTATAAATGTTTTGTCTCAGTCACGCACAGAAAATAATGTTGTGAAACCAACCAGAAGAACATGTAGACAATATTCGCCTACTAGTATCACTTCTGACTCAGCCTCGATTCTTGTTATGACACCGTCCTGCCTGCTCCAATTACCGAAGAATAAACGAACATTATATAAGGGCCAAAATACATAGATCTACAGATAAAAGTGAATTTTAAGGACAGTTCTCGAGTTCAGAGCAATTCCAACTGTACCAACGATAAGCCTTGTTATTATTGCATCTGGCATATATTGGTAAACACGTTTCAGTTAATGACTTTAAACCCATTGACCCAAATTCTGCAGGATTTTGTGTGTAGGCCTACTATGTGTATCAATATGTAGGGACCTATGTCTCTCAACAAAGTTGAAAGCACAGCGCAAGAAACACACTTAATTGTGATGTAGGGCCAAATCAAAGGTTAGTCACAGTTCAGTCACACCCCAGCCCCCGCCCCCGTCAAGGCCTACTCCTTCATCTTCCCAACTAACCCCCTCGCTCCTCCCAGTCCCAGTCACCACTCGCAACTGGTTCTAAAACGGATCCCCCTATAGACACACACCACACCATTCATCAACTCTGAAACGACATGCTCTCATTCATTCATTCGAAATTTCGCCTTTTTCCCTTTCTGTACCAATTCTAGCTAACCATGCATCAGACTCATCTGCTCATTATTCCATAGGCTCTCAATTCCAACTGGAAGAGTTTGTCTCTCATGAGGAATCCTGGAAGTTACCTTGCCTCCACTCGATCCAATCTTCAGCCTTCCAGGTTTTCTCGTCGTAAACAAAAGAGAGACAGGGCTCTTTTATCCTATAGCTGCTCTGACTGTCTGTCTGTTCCTGTCTGACTGTGTCTGTATGTCTCCCTCTCTTTGTCTGTCTCTGGTTTCCCTGGCAACCCTACATGGACCTCTATTGGACAGTGCTATCTGGACAACCTTTCTGATTTGACGCATCGTTCTTCAATCAGCTTGGGCTGTGCTAGTACACTGTATCTTTAGAGCAGGCATTAGGAAGAGTTCTCGATTTTGATAACGAAATTTAGGAACAACCTTCCCTTATCGCTCACGCAATATATCCGTAATACACATCAACAGATTAAATAGAAGGCCGTTGCCTAGAATAATTAGACAGGCTAATAAGTTAAAAGTCAGCGCCCAATTAACCTAATCAGTAATCAGGGCTTTGGGTGTTGTCATGTCACTGATCGCCGTGTCCTGGTTCGAATTGAAAACGAGCGACAACAGCTGTGGACTTAATGGGTTATTCCGACTAACACTGCCGTTTGTTATAACAACAGTTTTCGAAATTCGTGGAGGAATGAAGTAGCTCAGGGCTAAGAAGATATTATAATAATAAATTGATTGGCCGTTCCAGGATATAACAAATTATAATTATCTATAGCCTAACTGCCTGAGTCCTTGCAGGGCCGAGAGGGCGCAGGAACCAGTCGCCCGGCGATTTTTAGGGACCCTCCGGTTGGTTGCGCAATATAATATTTATTATATCATTTTAAGAGACTCACTTAATTTCAAATCTTCAATCCTTTAAACTTCAAGCATCTAGACATTGCCTTGCTTATTTTTTTGGCTACAGACAGTGAATGCATTTAGAATACATCTTTGAAGTTCCGTCTAAGAACATTCTGACGCTAATTATGCTGTTGTTTAAAGTGGATGACGGAGTATTAATTCATTCTATAGGCCTACTCTAATTTTTCTTATCTCGCACGGAAGCCTTTGCAACATAAGTAGAATGACATAACGTTACGGCGCTCTTGGAAAAGGTAGAAATTAAAAGTCAAGAAATTTCTAGCCATGAAAACTTCAACCTGTTTGTTTCGTGTCCTCGTGAACATAAGAAAACTCCAAACAGTGTGTGCCTAATTTGAGAGACTGATTCAAACAAATGGAAGGAATATGTTAGGCATAGATGGTGATAATTGGAAAGGCCTAATTCAAAACTATGGAATCGTAGTTTTATTTGCTGTAGATATACGGGCCCCCCCACTTTTAAGAGGAAACAATGGTGGAAAAGAGCAGCATGCAGGAGAGGAAGACTCAGATGGTTCGACATGCACGTGACGAGGATGAACGACAAAATACTACCAGTTGCAGCCTTGCGTGGGACCATGTGGAGGGCAAGAGGAACATGGGAAGATATGGATTGATGATGTCAGAGAAGGCCTGGAAAAGAGGAGGGCATTGATATCAAAAGAACGATTGATTAATCAGGGATAGAACTTTTGGAGAAATCTATGAAGCCTCATCGTCGATATAACGCCGATGAAACAGAGAGAAGACCCCACTTCAAAAAGTGGAGGTACGAGCACTCCAAAGTACCTCCTCAAATTACACTTATATAACTAGTTATTATTGCCAATAATAATTATTGCTACTATTATTTAAATTAATTTCATTTATATTTATATTTATTGTTACTGCGAAGATCACTATTACTAAGCCTTACTAGCAGGCGTTGAACAGTTCTTATAATTTCTGTCTATAGTCAACCCAGCAATCAACAGATCAGATTCGCTCCCTATATAAACTGAAAATGTCAAGTCCAGCAACATGGTCAGGCAGAGATAAACCGATGGATACATAAAATCAAATTTATTTAGGTTATTTATTTATTTATTCATTAACATCCATCTGTTATCGTTCACGTATTATCTCTATTATACCAGACCAACATTAGCCAGAAGTTCCCAGAACAGAATGAATATATAAAATTATATATATATCATATTTGGCGGATATAGTTTCATAGTTGATGCACGTACGTGTATGACAGTGAAGAGCTTACCCATGCTAATCGAAAATCTTGTATTCGGCTATATAGTATATATACACGGACTGTGGTGCGAGCTTGTCCATATTAAACCCCCTTAATCTAAAGTGTCTGCGATCTGTTCCGCGTTAATAGACAATTCTGATCATGCGCCTGACTAACTAGACATCTAGAAATGTAATGTAATGTAAATTCTCTAAATTTCTCAAAAGCCCCACACGAAAGCCACGTCAGAGAGACCTGCTTATTCGCCGGCGCTATACCAAAGTAGGCCTAATCAAGTTCGTAGTAACCAAACTCCGCGTCCGTTCCGATGTCAGGTAAGAATCAAGGGAGGTCGAGCATTGGAACGGACGACCTGGAAGCTGAATTGTATTAGATCATGTTGAATTGCAACAATTAGGCATAATAATGACAATAATAATTTGCTTGAGGTTTATGGTAAAATTATTAATGAGACAAAATTAATGAATTAGACGCCCACCTCGTGATGGGCGCCTAACTGGCTGACTTCAGTTAATTCAACTCCTGCAGTAATAGAGTGAAAGTGTTTTAATCATGCGTTCATACACAGGTATACACTATGACTTGTAATCATACTCCGACGTATGACAGTTCTTAGTTCTAATAGTAGGAGAAATAAACGAATAATTGTGTGTTGTCTTTCTGTTTCCATAATTATGTATAATATGTACAGACATGCAAATGTCTCTCAGTCTGTCTATGCCTCTTCCTCCGTCTCTCAGATAGGATTTTCCTCTGCTACCCTCTCTGTCTCTACCTGTGTCTCTGTCTCTCTCTGTCTCTGTCTCTGTCTCGGTTTCGGTCTCTGTCTGTTTCTGTCTGTCTGTCTCTCGTGCACATTCGATTCTAAATCCAGTCACCACTGCACTTTCCAGTCCTTACGTAGGCTATAGGAGAGAGATACAGAGACTGCATGCGAGAGACAGAGAGAGAACGCTAGAGGGAGTGATACAAATAGACTGCGAGAAACAGAGAGAGAACGCTAGAGGGAGTGATACAAAGAGACAGCGAGAGGCAGAGTGAGAGAGAGCTCGAGTCTCTGTTGCTATCTGGAAAGAGGATTTTGTGGTCCAATTAACCAGTCGAATTGGATCAGACGGACCACTTCTTCTTCCTCCTCCTCTTTGTCTTCGACTATGTTAATGGTCATCAATCAACAATTATTACTGATTCAATCAACTTCGATGCAACACACAGTCATCTCTTCACTTCTTTCACTTAACCAATCTCATTTAATCTGATCTGATCTAATAACAGACATTTCGGACCGTCTCTGTCTGTCTCTTTCTGTGTCTGTGTTTTCTCTCTTTCTGTATGTCTCTGTTTGTCTCCGTTTGTCTTCTATTTTCTCTATGTCCTCTTATACGGCTTCTATATAATTCCATTTTCTCGCTCTACTCCAGTGCTTCTAATCTTGCAAGCTGTCTCGCTTGCCTGCTCTCTTCTAACGTTCTATTTGTCTGTATCTTTCCGTCGGTTTATAAGGTGCATGGATAAACAGTAGCCCCATAAGTTCTTGGCCAATATTTCTGTCAAAAATAGGAATGTTTAAAGCACTATTTGCAAAATGAAAGACAATTCATTTTGACGTACAATTGCCAAATTTTACCCAAATATTTCAAACAGAACAGAAGTTATACAACTTTTAGTGAGCCCGCCCATTGATGTTTGATGGTTCAAATTTCTAAAACATGCATTGCAACAACTGGCGATGTTTACAGAGTCACGTCTCAAATAATTGTTATCAGGCGTGATATTTCTTCACAACTTGTGTTCAATATGTCCACCATCAGTGGCCACACAAGTTCTTAGTTCCCTTTA
Organism: Dendrobaena attemsi; assembly: GCA_034693945.1. Classification (NCBI taxonomy): domain Eukaryota; kingdom Metazoa; phylum Annelida; class Clitellata; order Crassiclitellata; family Lumbricidae; genus Dendrobaena; species Dendrobaena attemsi. Next base: position 9,931 of record JAQFXW010005869.1, read on the forward strand.
TCAAATTGTTATGGTCTTTTTATTTATTTTATTTATTTATTTACGTATGTCTATACCGCCCCTTCAAGTCCACTATTACTCAAAAGCGGTCCCGACTACAGCCCAAGAGAGTGTCGGAGTTTTCACGCCTAAGCGCCACGAGCAATTGTAGGTGAACGACTTGCTCAAGGTCCCTACGCGGTGGCTCGGGTCTGAATCGAACCCGCGAATGC
>JAQFXW010005870.1:0-10142 GCA_034693945.1 Dendrobaena attemsi
ACCTCGTGAAGGTGGCGTGGTGGGCATTTGAGTAGCAGAGGCATTTAGAGGCGCATGCTACCCCATTCTCCACCCCACGATACAAATAAGAATAATGAAAGAGCGATACAGATAAGCTTACGTAGGTACATCTACATATAACTTCAGCCAGCATGACCCAGCAGATCGCCTAGGCCCTAGATTGCCACTAAGCTTACATGTCATTGTCACAAGCTGTTTATTTAAACTGGCTTTTGAGGTGGCTGGGTATGTGCAGTCTCACTCAGTCTAAGCTAACAACGAATATTTCTGTCTAATATTATTATGCACATGAATATTTTTTGATGTTAGCTTCAAAACTCAGGTTACTGACTATTTGTTTATGGTATGTTACAATGACTGTTACATTATAGTGGACGCTCTGAAGTGTTTGAACTGCAGCAGCGAGGTCGGTGGAAGCGACTGTTTCACTGGTGCATCGACCATACCTACGATGACCTGTAGTTCTGCCTATATCAGCTGTGGAATTGGCGTCAGATACAACGAAGAAAACGGTGAGATAACAATAAAGCTAGTAGTTAGACCTAAAGACTTATCTTTTGTCGCAAGAAGCATTTCTACATGTGTCAGGCCGCAGTGAGCCCGACGTAAGTCAATCCAGATATGACTAACTTTATTCATAGCATACACGCATTTTATACACTAAGCATTATAATTACATGCAAACATCGTGACCTATACTGAATTTGTCTAAATAATATTATAGTGTCCAATCACTACAGAGTCTCCTCAGTATATAGCTTCTGCCATAGGTCCACATGACTTTCTATTAATAATCTACCCCAGCTCCCAAGAATACCCCAATATGCAGTCAATGCCAGCTGGTGACCCTGACAACATGCACGTGCATGAATGGACATATTAACCACAAAGTAGAATGTGATACAGATGGAAATGTGGATATCTTGATTTTAACGATGAAGCTGGACCATACGCCATGCAGTTTTGGTAGATTACTTATTGTCCCGGAGCTTTTGTCCGTGGACATTCCTAACACCGGGTGCACCGACGCAGCATATACATGTAGGCCTAAAGGTCCAGGCAAAAAGCACTGACATCTGGCTAATCGCAGCGTATCTACCGTTAAGACAACTGCTAAATAGCTATAGGCTACTGTACTTATCTGAGATAGCCTGACAGTATGCGATAGATTATGCGATAGATAGCTTTAGATAGATAGGCAAAGTCGTCCTTCCTGCTAAATTCAGTAATGAAGAAGTGACTGCCAACTCAGAAAATCAGCATCTTCGATGTAAAATAAGACTAATTTAGTCTAATAATTATAATGGTAAAACTTGCTTAGGCCTAATAAATGTATTTTAAAATGAATGGTTTTCGAGCAATCCCTTTAACATTCTATGTTTTGGCTACAGTACTGTAGAACGCAAGCCTATCGGGATTGGTTAGACTTTATATATAGAGAATGCCTTTAGTCAGCTCGGAAAACCTTCCCACAATTTTTCACCCCACTTAATGTTAAACTAGAAGAATTTGATCCCTGTATCCCATTTTGATGGCAGGCCAAGATGTACGAATAGATGACACACGGTAGCCTGACGCATGATAGCCGGAACCGCGACAACACGTCCATCGACATTTCGTCTACTAAGCCGTATCGCGTAGCGTACATGTACAACGTAGATATGCGATGGAAATCTAAGCATAGATATGCGATGAAAATCGGTTCCAGAACAAATGATTCACAGACATTTGGTTCACTATGAAGTATCATGTACTGCGTATATATACGATGAAAATCTAAATTAAATTCGAAGTGGGATGAACGATAAGAAACATGTCTACCACTGGAAGCTAGATGAACGACGAGAATCTAATCTCGAAGTTAGATGACAATAACACCATACATGTAGGTCCACGAAGAGATACGCTTAAAATGTAAATAAAACTAGAAGTGGAATGATATTTGATAAAAGAACTACAACCGGAAGCTGGAAATACGATTTAAATCTGAATTGAACTCGAAACGGGATTAAAGATTGAAAATATAAGTACGATTGGAAGCTGGATATAAGAGTGAACCATTTGTCGTGAGCCATTCGTCCGTGTACCATTTGTCGTGAACCATTTGTCTGTGACCCATTTGTCGCATTACACCATGAAAATCTAAGCAAAACTGGAATTGGGATGAGCGATAGAAACATGGATACCACAGGAAGCTGAATATTTAATGAAAATCTAACGTAACCTGGAAGTGGGATGACAATAACACCGTATGTCTATGAAGAGATAGTTTAAGCATAACATGTAAATAAAACTCGAAGCGGAATGAAATTTGATAAAATAACGACAACTGGAAGCTGGAAATACGATGAAAATTTAACTTAGACTCAAAGCGCGATCAAGGATGAAAATATAACTACGATTGTGAGCGGGATATAAGTACGATTGCCACCATTCCCGAATTTGTCGGGACTGTCCCGAGTTTGAGTCAAATGTTCCGTGTCCCGACTTTCAAATTGTGTAGCTGAACTAACAAGTATAGGCCTATAGCTTAAGAATATATTGCTTAAAACACAATGTCAGTAAGTGCGTGAATCTTAATCAGAGCTTTTTCTTCAACGCAGTTTATTTAGGCCTATAGGCCTAGGCCTAAAGCGGATGAGAACTTGCTAGAAGAGTAAGCAATTTGAAGTGCAGTCTTTAACCAAAATCGTGTTAATCGCGTAACAAACTACTAGAAAACTTGATCTGATAAACCGAATACAATACAATACAAAACAACTAAACATGTGTAACGCGCTTCAACAGGACAAGTCTTGCACGAAAGCGCGCAGCACTGCATTCCTAGTCAATTAGTCATAATAATAAATAGTCATAATACAATGAGAACAGATGGGTTTCAAGTTCGACATGAATTTTACAGCGGTTGCAGCCTGACGGACTGAAATTGGAAAACTGTTCCATTGCAAAGGTCCTGCAAATTGAGAAGGCACAATCACCAAAATTCCGGTTTGTGCGAAGTATGGTACATGTAATAATCTCCTCGAATGGTTGATCGGAGTTGTCTGGAACTGGCATCAGAGCACGACGTAACTATAGATGTCATATACAAGGGAGCAGCTCCGGAGCGGATATGGTACATGAGGAAAGAGACTATAAGGCGATTCTGGCACGGACAGGGAGCCAGTGTAGTTGCGTCAGATATGGAGTAATGTGGTCTCTCGGACCAATGCCTTTCACCATGCAAACGAGCAGCCGGATGATAATAGCTACATGTAGCCTATAGAGTTGATGTGGAAAGACCGGATAGAACAGAGTTACAGTAATCGAGACGAGATATAAGGAGGGCTTGAATGAGGATGCATATCTACGTAGTACACGATACAACGTTAGTAGACGAAATGTCGCTAGACGAATTGTCTCTAGACGAAGTGTCGTAGACGAAATGCCATTAGACGAGTTGTCGCGGTAACCCTAGCCACGGGTAGAAACTTTGAGCAAGTCTTTCACTCACAACAATACATGTAGATCGTGGCGCCTCGGCATGTAAACTCCGACACACCTCCGTGCGTAAGCTCCGACAACCTCTGAGTCTTATTGTATAATCACTGAGGTCCTCGGTCATCTCCCGGGTGGTACGCGAGAAGGCCTTCAAATTTATATCTTTAATTTAAAAGCATATAAACAGATACATTTTGTCAATAATAATTAATTATCTTTCTTCATTTCAATGGGTAAACATAGAGGCATAAAACTTATAAAAGAAAAAATTAAAAAGTTATATACTATTCTTTTTTTAGAATTTAGCCTGCATAGTCGTGCAATTCATAATTTTTAGAAGAAACAACCGAGAAGAAACGAACAATGTAGGCGCTTAGTCATTGAGTCTAAAACGGTTGAGCACTGCGCGACATAATTAAGAAAAATATGATGATTGACTCCAGGGTCTAGGCCATCTACTGAACCGACATTTTTCCAAAATTGTCTGCTCACAAATCGCATTTGTTACGTTACGTTGTTTAAATATAGGCCTATGTTAATTCACTAAACTTGCTGTAACTTTTATTAAGTTTGAATATTTTCCTAAAATTCGGTAGGAGACCTATAATTATGTAAAATATGAATTACCTCTGGAATGTCATTAAAAGAATTACTTTCGACGGAAATATTAGCAAATAACTGTTTAATGTTGTTGAACAATCAATAAACAGTGACTGACGTCACTAAAAGTTGAATAACTACTGTTGTGTTTGAAATATATTGACAAAATTTGGCAGTTGCATTTTAAATTCTTAATATGAATTGCCTTTCATCCTGTAAAATTGTACTTACAAATTCTTACGTTTTGACCGAAAATTGAGCAAACACGTAGGGGATCATTTTTTAGATTCACCCTGTATATTGACAGAACCTAATTATATACAGGGTGAACCAAAAAGTAACATCCCTACGTTTTCTTCCGAATATTTCGGTCAAAAAGTACGAATTTCTAAATAAAACTTTCCGTACTGAAAGGCAATTCATATCTACATGTAACTGCCAAATATCATCAAAATATTTCAATCAGAACAAAAGTTATTCAACGTTCAGTGACGTCACCCACTGATTATTGATGGTTCGAATAATGTTTAACAATCTTTAGCTATTATTTATTATCTGCACCAACAATACATTTACAAAATGACATTGATAGGAAGGTAGTTCATATTTACATATAATGACCAAATTTTATTGAAATATTTGAACCCCAAAAAGTTACAGCACTCTTAATGAGTGCACCACTGTTTTCTGATGATTTGAAAACGCGTAACACAACAAATTTCCCTCCAGAAAGTGCTGTAACATTTGCTGCGTTTGAAATATTCTAATAAAATTTGGTCCCTACATGCAAATGTGAATTACCTTTAAGCCTGAGGAATTCAATTTTAAAATATTTACTTTTGGCGAAAATACTAGTAAAATACTGTAAAACATTATTCGAACTATCAAAAAGCAGTAGGTGACGTCACTAAAAGTTAATTAACTTTTGTTGATTGAAGTATTTTGGGGAAACTACGTTACGTGTAGATATGAATTGTCTTTCAGCCTGTAAAATTCTATTTAAATATTCCTACTTTTGAGCAAAAAACTAGAAAAAACGTAGGGGTTACTTTATTTGGTTCACCCTGTAGTTAGGCTAAAAAGTGCATGCATGTCGTTTAAACTAAGGTTTGAAGCAAAAAAATGATGCAAAAATATCTGCATTCATGACTTCGTTCATCGAGGGTCAAATTTAAAATGTACCACCTTCTCCCCACCCCGACCCCCGAGCTATCACGGAAGATCGCCGATTTTGACTGTTACACATTTGTAGTTTGGGATTGCTTCCAGCCCACAAAGGTGATCGTAGACCACGAATTTCAGTGGGCCTAGATTCGTGTCACGACAAGGCCTATTTTAGTGAAGACTGATTAGAGTAGCGTATACATTTATTTAGCCTAAACTATCATTATGCCTATGCCAATACTCGATTTCTGCGCAGCAGGTGATTTTTTAATATGATTGTTATATTGCTTCTACAGGTAATCAATTGACACTTCAGAAAATCGTAAGAGGATGCAGAACAAATAGTACAACCAGCTGTACTTCTTTGATTTACGGCGAAGACTGTTTGGCGATTTGTGTCTTTGACAACTGCAACTCCAAGCCCGCTCCTGTTTCGCCAGATGTGTGGAAGGTCTCATTCAGTATGTCTATGTTTTATACTGGACAAATAAGGTTGCCATCTCCAACGGATAGGAATCAGGGAGATTCAAAATGTCGGCCCCTACCTGGCCCATGAGCCCCTCTGACCCCACCAATGAATGGGAAGTTCCGAGTTCGTTGGGCAAACCCTGACCTCCCCTAACTAATGCGCTTCGGAGTAAATATCTTAAGGGGCTATTTACAATAATTATTGTTGATAGATTGAATCGGGTGTATTTTGTAACTTTTTTACATCTGCTATTGCCCTGAAATTTATAGTCTGGTAGAACAGAATAAAAAACAATTTTAGGGCCCTATTACCATTTCATTAGCGGAAAAATTAATGGCGTCCAACGGATATGTTAAATTTAGTTAAAAATCGAACGTTGCAACAATCTTAAAACTTGTTGCATCGCTTGCTTCAGTTGCGTCTTCTTCACTTCTGCACTTCATTAGTAGGCCTAAAGAAATATTAAATCTTCACATGAAATGGAGGATGCATCTCCGGCACCCCAACAGTAAATTGGCGTCTGACCAACAGCGCTACAGTTTAATAGGAAGAGATTTGAAATCGTTAACTCTTGTGGGGATGCATCCCCCAATGGTAAATCAACGCCTGCTAAACACCTTGATTCAGGTCTTATTTTTTGATGATTATAATTACCGTGTCAAACTTCTGTTTATTAACACATTGACTATGAGGGACGTAATAATACGTCAAAAATTATGTTTGTCTGGACGCGAGGGACGTAATGTTGCGTTCCTTAGAGTTCGATATTGACAATTGATCCTGGCCTCTTAATGGTCTTTGACAGCTGTGTTGCGTGTCTGATTAGCATTTGAGTCGATTCAGTACAGGATGTGATCCACTAGACCAGCGGCGAGCGCCCGTGAAGCGTGATACATAGTTTAAATTATGACACGGCTTCTGCGTCTCGGAGAACAATAGACCCGTCGGTGTCACTGTAATCCCCATCCAATGTTCTTTAATATTGTTTCGCGGTTGACCAAATACTGACCTCGCGGTGGATTTGTAGCCTATGTTCATTGCTCACCATGTTCCATCTGTAAATTTACTATTTGCCTAAAGACAATAATAGGCTAATTATCTAGGCCTATATACTAATAACAAATATTGTTCTTATTATTTCATATATCTGAAGTTGCGGAGTGTCTATCGTGCTATAGCGGATCATTTACAAGTAAAGGGTGTATGCAGGGGACAACGAATAATAAACGGATCTGTACTTCGCCGGAAGAAATTTGCGGGACTCAGATGACATATAGCACCGACGTAATCTCTTGTAAGTACATTTTCCAAGTGCATAGAGCTATTGTAAGCTGCAGGGCCTAGGCCCATACATTGTCTCCCTTACTGTACACTTCTCCCTTAGCCAGGTAAATTAGGGCCCCGATCGTTTGATCTAAATTGGATTTGGCCAGAAAACGTCATTCAAAGATATTTACTTCGCACTTAGAAAAAGCAAAAGTTCTCTCTTCTGAGGATCATTAAACCCATGCATAAATCTCTTCAACTACTCACATGACGCTGTTCCTGCCATGGCTTCTAAATTCCTGCTGGTGTCTCATTTACTGACGGTTTAATTTTGCAAGCCAATATTATTTCAGTATATTAGGCCTAACCGTTGTGAAGCACATTGTCATACAGTAGGCCTACGCGTCACTAAAACTAATCATTCCTTCGTAGTATCCCGCTAGAATGGGTCACTTACTGTAAGAATTTAATTAACCGAAAGGTTGCAGGTTCCAATCCCACCCACCACGTAAGGACTTTGAGCAAGTCATTCACTCACAATTACTCGTGGCGCTTCGGCTTGTAAATTACGACGCGCCTTCAGGCTGTAGTCGGGATCGCCTTTGAGTAGTAGGATGCCAAATGGGCGGTATAGAAAAGTGTGAATAAATAAATGATACTGTAGATGAGTAAGATGGCTAACTTCCACTGTAGCATACTTATTAAGTTATTATATTATCGTATCCTGAATTTCCTAATCTTAATTAACAATGATTAAACCAAAACATAAAAAAATCTGGCAAAACAGTGACCAAAACTAGGCCTAGATAACATTGGACTACACAGTACATGTATGTAGGAGATTTTAACAATCACAATTTTAGGCGTTTTTAAATGAGGAGACATTAACAAAGTCTCTGATGTATGATGGTAAACTCTCCCATATTAGTTGTCCTGAGTGTTAAATGGCATTATTTTATGTAGTTCGTAATAGGTTCAGGTGACAGTGGCTGAATTCCTTGTAAGTTGTAAAGTAGGAATGTAGATCTGATGTTGTTTTAAACCGGTTCTTAAATGCATCAGGTATTTTGATTAAAATAATAAATGACACACAAATTCACTTGATTGTAATGATTTACTTGGTTTATTGTCAAAATAGCAAGTTGCGAATATTATGTGGTCAGTATGTGAGTTAACAGAGAGGCCTATTATAATTGGAAGTTATTTTTCTTTAAAATTATTAACCTCTTAAGGCGAGATTTATAATTCGAAGCCCAGACTATGATATTGTTAGAGTAAGTTATGTAAGGATATATCAGAGAATAATATAGAGATAAGAGAATTTTAGTTAGCAAAATATATGCTGTGATCAAATATGTGCTTTTTGACTTTTTTGGGCTATTTCCTTAATATGATCCAACCAGGTTAGGTATTGATCTAAGTGAACACCAAGAAACTTTACATTAGTTACTCGAGGAATGTCAGTGAGATCAATTTATATGGGTTCAGTTACAGAAGGGCGGGTATTGTGTGTGTATGTATGTATGTCTACATAATGTGTGTATTTCTATACCGCCTCTTACAGTCCACTATTATTCAGAGGCGGTCCCGACTGCAGCCCGAGGATGTCGGAGTTTTACACGCCGAAGCGCTTCAGCAATTGTGAGTGAAGGAGTTGCTAAAGATCTTTACGCGGTGGGTGGAATTCGAACCCACAACCTTTCGGTTGCGAGGCGGCGACCTTCACCACTACACTACGTGTACCGCGTCCAAAAGGGTATTCCTATGGGAGATGAATGATTATACATGTAGGCTATAATTTGTCTAATTTAGGTTAAGTGAAAGTGTATTTGCTTAAATAAGCCCGAGACAGAATTTTAATTCTTTATTAAAGGTATTAATTAAATGATCATATTACATTATTTGTGTGACACAGAGATATTCCGTCATCAGCGAATAATACAAATACCATTGCTACCTCAATTGTTTACTCAATCTCAATGATTGACTACTGCAACTCCCTCTTCTTCAGCCTTTATTCCATCCAACTTAAACGCCTGCAGTTAAAACTCACTTACCCGTGCACGTAACCAGAAGTAAGTAAGTAAGTAATTTATTTGCCACATAAGTACTACGAAAAATGCAAAAACAGCAAGACTTAAAATGTGGCAGGCTACCTTGGAAGTCACGCATGACTCATCTCGCTCGTCACCAGAACACCCAAACATTATGATTACATGTAGGCCTATCATGTCAGTCCCATTCTCAAATCGTTTCAGAGGCTTAAAATTCCTGAACGAATTCACTTCAAAATCCTCTCGCTAATTTAACACTCTTTAAAATATTCCCAGTCCAAACATCTTCGTGACCTCTTCACCATCCAGCCTGTCTCACTCCGCTCGACCTTCCTCCTGTCTCGCTCTCTCGCGGCGCGCCTACCTGTTACTCAAATTCTCCAACCGAGTCATTTTCCGTGCTGCACCTCGTCTCCGGCACGATCTACACCTACCTGTTCCCCTCTCATGCACGCAACTTGTCTTGGCTCAGTCTCTCCTGTCTATCAATGCTAAAGCTGTTAATGCTAAAGCTATCCACTCAAAGTTGAAGTTTCACCTCTTCAAACAGTCATACAATACAATACAATGCAACTATGCATCTATAAAGCGCCTTCATAAAACAGTGTCTTAATCAAGGGCGCGCTACATTAAAAATAAGTGCTAATCAATGAGTCTTCAATTTAGATGTAAAAGTATTAATGGAAGACAAGTTCCGAATGGTTGCTGGTAGAGAGTCCTGCTAATATCAAACATCCTATTTCCAAATTATAGTTTGGATCTTTTGACAAGAAAGTCTCCTCTTGTAGATGACCGCAGACAATGTATTGATTTAACTGCAGCCAGTGGCGTAGCATTAGGGGTGCAGAGGGGCGAACCTACCACGGGCGGCACTTCCGTAGGGGCGGCGAAATGGGGTTGAAGAGACAGACGAGTAAAGAGAATAGGACTGACGACTACAAGGTGTAAATGTTGGCAGGGGCTTCTATCCCTATACCCAGCGGGCGCGGGTGCGCCCAGTGGAAAACAGAGGGGAGGGAACATTCCATAATGTATAAATTTCAGAAACAGAGGGGGGGAAACTGGTCAAATGGAATGGAAAAGTATTT
>JAQFXW010005871.1:0-10142 GCA_034693945.1 Dendrobaena attemsi
CCTCTGAGTAGCGATCTTGAAGGGGCGCTATACAAATTGCGATTGATTGATTGATAGAGGAATTTTCTGAAAATAACAGCCACCTGAAATGCCACCAGTACACCTCGGAAATTACAAAAGTTGAAGTTGGGAGGGGCACATTCCCTCCCCAAACCCCTCCCTGCTTGCCGCTACGATTATATTAAGCTTAGTCCTACTCTTTGATTAATACTGAATGCGCTAACTTACATGTATGTATGGGTCTAAGGCTTCGCCCTTATAACAGGGGTCGATGTCTAGATGCATGCTAAGAGCAGTGCGATGCATATTATTGCTATAGCTAATGAGCTGTCTAACAACAAGCCAGTCTTTGTAGCTCGCTGTATGGCAAACAGTAGGCTCAGTAGATAGGCCATACATTAGGATGCATTGAATCTTGGAAAAGATGAATTGGAAAGCTTCGTGATGCAAATACGTAGGAAGAAAATCTTTAAAAAAATTCCATCATTCGGAGAATTTATGTCCTTATCATTGTTTTACCTAAAAAACCGATTGATTTGTTCAGTATAAATTAATCAATTCACCCGTCGCTCTGTCGCCTCAGTCGATTCCTCCCACAATTATGCCAGCCACTGAAGTCTACATTATTTGACAATGATTAAGCTGCTATGGTCGGGAGAATCACTGGCGATTTTTACCCCGGAAATTGCCCTTGATGAACGCGAGATCACAACTACAATTACAATTAAAGACCGCTGTAGCACTCACTGCAGCAGTAATTACTCAAAATAACATAGGTCTAATTGAAACGATGGAGACTCTATGTTAGTATGGATAGATTTCCTTAGATGTCAACTAATTAAGTGATTCAGCGATGATTCAGTGAGAGATTATTATAGATCAGATTTCAGATAAAAGATATTATTATGTAAATCAATCATTGATTAACTCTCTTTGAACATCATATACCTCTACAGAGTGACTCACTGAGTCGGTCGAAGCACGAATGTAGCAGCAGTGAACTATAATAATAGTGCAGGAGTATATCGCATCATTTCATTTCAATTTTCATTTCATTTTTATTTCAGCAACCAACAAAGAACGTGTCAAGCAGAAAATTTTGGCATAAACATGTTGAAAGTCACCCAGGAGACCCAAAAGGGGCTGAAGGTCCCACAAGCCAGGGACACCTGGAGATTATTAGGTGGAGACAATGTTTATAGCCAGTTAGTAAAAGTTAAATGAAAGATAATTCGTATATAGCTTAACTAATCAAAAAGCCAAAATTGACATGAAAAACTCATTAACACACAAATTAACAACATAAATGCACATGATACTGCGAGATGAAGACCTGATTCAAGCAATAGATATTCCTGGATGATGAAAATTAATTAGGATCAGTAACATGAAAACATTTAATGTATATTTACAGCATATAGTTACAAGACAAAACTGAAGGACCCATTAACAATGACAAAATGGAGTTAATTAGCAGTGGTTTATAGATGCATGCTCAAGGAAAAAATACTTGTTCTAGGGTCTCCGGGATATGGTTGAAAAGTTCCTATTTGAAACTAGAAAGCCAGGGTAGCGATCGAATTGAAAGTGGAATGTTGTTCCAATGTTTAGGACCAAAACATTTAATAAAGGTGAGTCTAATGTTAGTGTTAGTAAAGGGAATACATAATGAGTTAACATTTCTCGAGGGGTAGGTATGAATGTTGGCATTTAATTTGAAAAAGTCTAGAAACACTGGGGGCAGTTGGTTATGGATAACGAAACATAAAGACCCCAATTTGAAGCTGTTTTATCTGATCAGTGCTCAATAGTTTATGGTTGTGGAATTCAATACTGGTATGTCCTCCATATGGGATTTTAGCAAGGAATCTAATTGCTCTTTTGTGTAGAATATGAAGTTTCGCGAGATTGGATTTATATGCAGTAGCCCAAACAATGTTACAATAGGTTAGATAAGGATTATTAGAGCAGAGGTTCTTAACCGGTGTGTCGCGACACACGAGTGTGACGCCAAGCGACCGGTGGTGTGTCGCGTAGGCCTAAGAATGCTGTGTAGCGGGTGTGTCGCGAAGAATTGGTGTGTCTCGAATTTTCCGTCGATCCTGCATGTTTTTTATTAACTTACTTTAGCAGTTTTGAGAATTTGTAGCATTCAATCGATATAGTCTTTTACTCTGTTTAATCGAAATCTGGTTGGACAATGATTGTAATAGCCTATTGACCAGGGCCTTTTTTTTAACGTGCAGCTGTACACCGATGTGCAGTTGTAAATGCATTTAGTGCAGTTGTAAAAGCTATTTTGTGCAGTTGAAAAATAGTAAAAGTAAGGACAAAATTGTACTCCAATACTCCAATCGGCATCAAATTATCAAAATTTCGTTGGCTTCTGTGGCTCCGCCCCAGACCCACATACATAGACACTCGTTAGTGCGTGTGTGGACGTCTGGGACTTCAACATTTTGAAGCCGGACGCCGAAAAATTAAATGTGCGGCTTCCATGGACCATGCATGGACGCACCTCAATTGTGAATGGACGTCAAAGATACATTACCAGCGCTAAAAAATACCGTGTGTCACATCGGCGGTGATGATAGGCCTGCTCCGCTGAAAAAAGTCGAAAAGTTTTGTCGCACTTACGCGCGAATGTTTTCCAATTTCTCAAACAAGATCGCGTCTAGGCCTACTTCTCATACAAAAACGCACTCATAGTCTTGTTTCGGTTGTAGCCTATAATAACTTCTGAATGTTACAGATACTTTTGAATAATTAAGGCACTTAAAGCTTAAAATATAATTCAAAAGTTGATGGGTGTTGAGTCCATGTCTTAAATTTGTGAAGTGATGCTTCCAGGACCCCGTGAATTCGGGCGTTTTGACATTTCAATACTTTAACGGTATTCATATACGACGATTGCACGGTGTGTCGCCAAATTTGGTGGCAGGTTTAGGTGTGCCACTAGTTGAAAAAGTTAAGAATCTCTGTATCAGAGAATAATAGAGAGTGGATCGTTCCTGTAAATGGAGAAGTCTTGTTATACCCAAGTTCTTTGCAATTTTTGTGGGCTTTCCATGATAGGTGTTGATCCACATAGACCCTGAGGAATTCTGGCGATTGCACTTGTGTGATTGGTGTGCCCAATATAGCTAGGTCTAGATAGGAGGTTGGAGGTGATTTTTTATGATCTGAATAAAATATAGTTTGTTTTATCAAGGTTTAGTGTTAATTTATTCACTTGGAACCACTTTGCTACTTTTTCTAATTCAGTGTTGCATGGAGCGGCTAATTAGAGTCTCAATAGACGAGTTGGAACAAAATACATTGGTGTCATCAGCAAATAGTATAAGAAATAAGTCTGTAGAAACATTAGGTAAGTCATTTATGTAGAGGATAAACAGTAAAGGTCCTAACATGGAACCTTGAGGGACCCCATACTTAATTAGTAGCAGATGAGGGAGCTAAAATACAATTACATTGCTCTGTGGTTTCATAGGCTACAAGTGAGGGAGAAGTAATAAGGTCTATGAGACAGAATTCATTCTGATGTTAGCATGTATTATTGCATTTGAAAGTGGTCTCTTTATCGCCTGCATAACAGGGAGACATTTATCGAAGGATCATGGAACAAAAAATAGAACTCAGAGAGAATCTGCTGAAGCTATTGCTCAGTGAGATTTACAATCTCATGACAGATGACACAAAATTCGAAATTTAAACACTGAAACGAATGAAGTATAGCAGGTGCAGTCTACCACGAAGCTAAAATTTCGAACGCAGTGAAGCTGCACATGTTTCGCTGCTTCAATTGGCTGTAAGCTTATGTGGGGCAATATTATAATAATATATAAAAGTACATCAAGATCATGTAATAATTGTAACATAATAATTAGGCCTACTTATTACAAGATCAGCAAACAGTTAACTAGGATTGTCTAGACGGCCAATTAGTCAGTCAGTCAAACTGCCTTGTCTGCAGTGCAAGTCTGTTCATATATATTATTAACAGGTGGAACTAACTTGTGGGAAATATTAAGTATAAATGTCGTGATACGATCAAGCTGCAATCCCACATGAAATTATTTCTGTAATTCTTGCGTCAAATGATTTGTAATAAATAACGAAATGTAACTTCCGGTGTCCAGAAGACGGCGCCACACTGCACTTCCGGTCACCGAGCGACGAGAAGCAGTAAATATGACCGTGAGAGGGAGTCTGCGTTTCATTGACGCATTATAGGATGCCAGCCACGTGGAAAATTCATGTAATCGCGTCGACGCTAGACGGCAAGGAGGGACCCCCATGATGAAACCTGTCACACCTATACAAGGCATAATTTATCAGTTGCCCTGTCTCTCTCTCTGTCTCTCTCCCTCCTCTCTCTGTTCCTCTTCCTCCTAACGAAAGTCAACGTCGGACGCTAGCTGTTAATCACGCTATATACAAAGCAGTCTCTGCCATTCGTTATTAGTACACGCCTGTCTAGAAAGACAATGATGGCCACCGCTCACCGGTGACTACGAAAGGGTCACAATAACCTCCCTCTGTTAAGTATATAGGAAAAACCCGGAGCTCTGGGTTCTTTCGCATAAACATGTTTGTCAATTCTAAGGTCAATTCTCTTTCTTGAAAAAGAACGCGAAATCGATCTAAAGGAAACTGCACCGGCTAACTGCCACGAACAACATTCACACAGACCGGAACCCGCTTCAACCGAAACGCTCATATCGTTTCTATGAGCTGAAGGTTGCACGATAAAAATTAAGTTGTTGGCACCATAGATATAATAAGCATGCCGTCAAATCAAGGATGCCAACATCTAATATTATCCAGTGACGTCAACTGGTGCAGAAAGCAATCCGCAATGAATGGGACTAATCATAATCCTAGTTAATAAAATACAAATTTTAAGCTCTTTAAAGCTTTCAATTCTTTTAAACCTACCCTTTCTAGTTCTAAATATTATGTATGCTATACGTATGTATGGTTAGGCATGTCTGTATGCTTGTATCGATGTGTGTATAACTGATTATAATACATGTATGTAGGGGCTTACGTAGGCTTATGTATAACGTATGGCATTGTATGTCTATGTATGTAGGCCAATTTATGTATTTCTATGTATAATATGCCTATGCATATATGCTTATGTATATATATATATAGTCCTATCTATGTATGCATATGCATGTAGGTCAATGCATGTAGGCCTATGCATGTAGGTCTATGCATGTAGGCCTATTCATGTATGACTATGCATGTAGGCCTATTCATGTAGGTCTATCTATGTAATCTTTCATATGTATGTAGGCCTATGCATAAGGCATATGCATGTAGTCTTTCGTATGTAGGCCTACATGTATGATAGACATACATACATAGGCCTAAATACATTGGGCAACATACATAGGCCTGAATACATAGGTCTTCCTGCGTATAGGCCTACGTGCATAGACCTGCATGCATAGGCCTACGTGCATAGGCCTACGTGCATAGACCTACGTGCATAGACCTACGTGCATAGACCTACATACATACATCTGTCTTGCTTGGGGAGGGTTCTGAGGTCGGCTACCCGTCTTGTGGGTGGCATCCCTAGGCTTGACCGTGTTACTGACTACCTCATTGTTATCCTCCATTGGCTTCCCTTCCAACACCGTATCCAATTTTGGGTTGCTTCCATTGTTTGGCATTGCCTCTCAGAGAGAAGTACTGGCATATCGTCGTCAGCTCGTTACCTTGACTTCTGTGCCAGCCTGCACAGCCGAACCTTGTGCTCAGCCTCTAGCGGTGACCCCTCTTTAACCCCTCTTCATAGCCAGCCATGCATAACAGTGTCTATTCTGTGGTTGAACATACTGCATGGAACAACCTACAGCTTTGCACATTCGTTCTCATCCTCGTCATCTTCCTGATACTATAGGTTATATGCACCGCAAAGGACTTGTCTTTTTGACCGAGCCATATCGGGACAGCCCCCGAGTAGAGGGGCGCTATATAAATAAGTAAAATAATTTATAGATAGATGGAACTGAATCCAATATGTCATAATCAGTTGCCTTAGTTAGTTGAATTAGAGATATTACACCTGTTTTATCGCAACATTCAGCCAAGTCAATTTTTTGATGTTAAAACGACCTTGACGATGACCTTTTCAGCCAAAGGTGCCCTTGAATGATGAAAATAACACCAGAAATGAATTCTACGTACCAAAATCAGTATTATTAGAGGTATTACAAGTGCATATAGTCGACGGGAACAAAGAAGTTGCACTTTTCAATATGGCCGACGGCGGCCATAATGGATTTTCCATTGCGTCATTCGCACGGTAGCGAGAAAGCACCTAGGTGATTTTCTATGTCTAGGGACCCACCTACCATGTGGAAGTGAAAAACTCCCCAACACCATTTTTGCAAACGGGACTTCGGGTCAGGTACAGGATTAAGTATGATGGTGACAGAATTATCTCTTATCTATATTTTGCATGCGCTTCTTTTCCAGTTGTTGGGCGAGATCGACGAACTGCTCGAATTCTTTTCCGAAACGGAACGACAGATCGTGGAGTCGGACGGTGTCAATTCAGCGCCAGAGAAGTTACGAGAACAGCTTACCGAACACAAGGTACATTGTTGTAATTAGGAAATCGTTTAACTATGTTATCGTCAATGATAAGACAATTTATTTAATGCGCAGCAATTAGTATAATTGTTATGTGGCTTTAACTGTATATTTGTTTTTTATATGTTTGTATGACAATGACAATACAGGTAATACTGACAATCAGTTCCGTTTATTTATTTTTATTTATTCACACATTTCTATACCGCCCCTTCAAGTCTCCTACTACTCAGAGGTGCTCCCGACTACAGCCTGGAGGTGTGTCGGAGTTTACACGCCGAAGCGCAATGAGCAATTTTGAGGGAAGAACTTGCTCAAGGTCCTTACGCGGCGGGTGGGATTCGAACCTGCTACCTTTCGGTTGCAAAGAGGCGATCTTCACCAATATACTACCGAGCCCCACAATTTAGCTATGATGATATGAAATTGTAAGTTGAATGAAAATATTTAAGTTAACTTGCTCATGATCGTTAGGCAGTGACTTGAGGTAGATTCGAACCCTCGTCCTTTCGGATGCAATGCGCAGAACTACACCACTACGCTCCACTATTGTCCCGATTCTGTTCAACGGCTCCTTACGACGAAACAATTGCTCAAAAGAGAATAATTTATTTCTCATAATTTCATGATTCTGTGTATTAATAAAAAGCAAACTGACAGACATGTTACAAAAAGAAAAAAAACACGACTCATCCAACTGGCAGCCAGCAACGACAGCGTCATTTCATGACAGACATGTTATAAAATAACACATAAAAAAAGTCACGACTCGTACGACTGGCAGCCAGCAATGACAGCGTCATTCCACTCCCTGCCACTGTACTAAGCCTATGATATTAAAGTCGTTATGATAGATGCCACTCTACCACAGTCAAGCTATCATGGATAAAAGTCACAGGCTCTTGATGTAGAAATTTAAGTATCCAATCTTTTGGGAGAAACTTGCCACCGATGCAATATTAATCTTCAAGATTATGTGTATTAATGAAAAGCAGAGAATCGTCTTAAAACTTCTCTTTTCTCACGGGGTCCAACGCACTGGGAGCGCCTCTGATTGTACTGAAAGAGGCGCTTTATAAATCTATGAATAGAATAGAATAGATGATCACTGTTGCCACCATTGTATAGGAAGTTGCATTGAAATCTGGTGTCCCTAGATAGTGGGATTTTTTCTATCCCTTTAGGGCCCCCTTTTTGTGACTGTTATGGCAAATTGTAATATAACATTCAATGTTACACGGTTACAAATAAATGATTGATTGATTGAATGTAGATAAAGTGCAACATTTCTTATACACCATTTCTTATACACCATTGACATATCGATTTGTTTCCATTACGCATCATTATATTATATGTTATGCATTCTTTTGCTTGGCATTTATATAGGTCCTCTAAGTAAATGTCTGAAAGTGTAATTACAGAATGATGGTAATAAATACTGCCAATATAACAGGATGATAATTTTTTATTGATGTGTTTGATTTGCTGTTTATTAATTGTTATTCCGGAATTTGGAATCTGTAGACAAAAGGCCTCTCATCACGAATGAAAGACGGAAGCGAATCGAAGACAAGGTAGCGGCCGAGCAAACCGAGAAGGAGATGGAGTTGTTGCATCTTCAGAAGGACGCGGAGACCCTGAAGGAATAATAGTCGGAGACAGCTATTCACTGAGTGACTTTCGTTAGACCAGCCGCTCCAATGATTAACCGGTTGCTATGCGTTTTGACACTTTGTCATCAAGCACGTACTAAAAGCGATGCGGAAACCTTGTTGTTAAAGTGTGCTGCAAGCTGGTGTATACGTTACAGCCAACGTTGTGATTTGTAAATTCTTGCTTATCTTCAGTCCTGGCATATATATATAAATAATAGTCATAATTATGTATGGAAAGTGCATCTCAGTTTAGGTTCTGTGTGCAAACAACCATATATTCATATTGTACCAACAGGCGACCTCTTGTGACTGCTATTGGTGCTGCTCCTGGTGCTTGTAAAGTGGGCCAGCAATTTTGACAATTGAGATAATTGTTAGGGTACAGTGGGAACAGTTGTTTAACTGGTTACTTAGTTTTATGAATCGGTGGCAACTGAAAAGTCTGCATTCTGAAATCAAGTGAGTTTGAATTTTAGTGTGAGCTGTTCAAATCGTGAAATAAATTGTTTGGTTGCGTAAAGATGTGTGGATTTTGCAACATAACATCCTCCTGTTAGCTGATATATATGTGTACATGTAGGACGTCAGCTATCTGTGATGCTATCAGTGACATTTCATCACGTAAAGAGTTTTATGACCGACATGTATTCGAGTCTGATCTTGAGTTTGTGTTTCTTGCTTCAGTCTTGCAATCTGAAATGAAGAACATTAGGGAATTGACGTTGGTCACTCTGGTTGCAGATCCTGAGATCCTTGTGTGAGTCAGTGGTAGATTCCATTTCCATGGATGTATTTTGTAGGAGCGGTTTACAGGTTCAAACCTTCTGAAAGAAATTGTTACTTTCTCTAATATGGAAATTATATGTTTCGATGACATTTTCAGACTGCATTCCAAGGGAAGCCCAACATTTATTCCTGGCTACATCTTTGTCCCCTTCATGTGTAGACCTACTGATTTACAGCATTCAGTAAGATGCTAGTAGATGCACCCAAAACTAAGTCTGAACTCTGAACTTCAAGAAACCCTCGTTGATTAGTCTTTTAAAACTTGAAATGTTTCAGGCGTGTGCGTGTCCAATTGGTCACTGATAGCATCACAGATAGCTGACTAAACCGTGGTAATGTGTCTGAAATTGGTGGTATTTCTACTCTGTGTGTGTGTGACCTTTTGAAGTAAGTCTTGACACTACCAGATAAGATTAGCAACCCTACTGTCCATGGTCTGTCAGAGGCAAAGATAGCAACAGAGGTGCAGCTCGGTGGACAGTGAATACGTGTTTATAAGTTACAGAGTACAAATGGTTGTAGACTAGCTACAATAATACCGGTAGGCCTAATATACGTAAATAAAATAAAAATATGTTTTATAATTCACTGTAAAAACTGGGTTCATTTGCCAATTAGCTGGTCAAATAATTGTTCAACTGGCTATTAGCTGTGGGTCCAGTGAAGGTGGTTGTCTAATGTCCATTTATACTAGGGCAGAATACCTGAATGAATTTTATAGGCCTCTTAATAGCCTACATGTAATTTCAATTTTACGTCCTACCAAAAAGTTTTAAAATTGTGAGCCAGTTCGAATCCTATGGTTTCAAGTTTACTAAAACTCATTTCTTTCGGCCTATACTAAGTACGTACTTAACGACATTTGAATCCTTAATAATAGTTCCAGTTTCAATATGAAGAACGATATTCTCTTCAGAGGTTATGATGGAACATGTAAATAGGGCTGTTGATACTTGCCCACCTACTCCTATCTTTTATTTTGAAATGCCCGATTCCTTAGTATTGACTGATAGTGTTCATTATTTCATTAAATTGCCCTATTGATTGCGATGTTTTTCGTGAATATCCTATTCGATCAGCTTTCTC
>JAQFXW010005872.1:0-10141 GCA_034693945.1 Dendrobaena attemsi
CCTATGATGTGGTGCCTTGTGTCTACTCTATTGTATGATTGACTTGTAGGTTATGAGACATGGAGATGCATGAATATCAATATACTAATGTATTATATGTTGTGTACCCTAATTCCTACTCATTATAGAGGCGTATTTAGGGGAGCAGGGCCCACGATCCCCCTACGACCTGGATGCATTCCTCCCACCCATAGAAACGATCACCCTTTTTAAAGCATCACTTCACTTATCCAAAATAATTTCCATCACATCCACAAATAATTTTCTACCTTCTTCAGTCTTCGCTTCTTTCAGAATTTCTTCCATGCATCGCATCTGCAAAAAATGTTCTCATTTCTTTTATTTGTTCTTTTAAAATCTCCCTCTCGTCTCTTTCATTAGAAGGAAAACATTTTCCCCTCTGGTTCAACTTGGACGCAATCTGCGTCTATCCCCCTACGAGTCTACGACGTAGGCCATGTAGGGAAGGAGTGTTACGGATTCAAGCCCCCAACTGAATTTCTTAAAACTCTTTTAAACAAATTACGTTAGGATGAAAATATTGATATTTTGCACCCTTCCCCACACCCGAAGAACTTTTCCGACTACGCCTCCGCATGGGGTAAGTGAGTTTTGGATTAGTTTCAAGCACTTAAGTTGTGTGGATTCAAGGTTGAGGAAGACGAAGTTGCAATAGTCGAGCTTTGACAAACGTCTCTGCCATCATTTAATTTTCGCGGACTCCATTAGTCATTGTCGCTAACTTTAGTTTAGCGTAAGGTTGCTTGTGGTCGGGTATCGTAGGCCTATTATTGATATTGGGCCAACACATGTTATTGAGTCTATACTTGCGTTTGTCTGGTATTTATTCTTGGTTAGTTCTGATGCGCGTGATGTCTCAGGTGGCTGTGATGATGCGTAGGCTATGCATGGGTTGGGTTCAGTTGACGTAATGGCTTCTTTGACGTCATTTCGGCTGTTGCATCAATTATTTACCACATTCTGGAAGGCGTTCGTCTGCGCAGCGGATGCATGTAAATGCAGCGTCATCACAATATTTCGCTTGTTTTTCGTTCGTCCAAATTTTACGAAAACTCTAGAAATCGCCTTCATAGAACTGATAAAGGAGATAGGCTGCGTGGCCTATAACGTTGCGTGAGACTATGGCTACGTGTGTAATAGTTGCCATCGTAGGCTAATCGTAACATCAAAATTTCTAACGCGCCACTTGAAAGCTAATTGCAGGACTCCAGCTGATTCACGAAAGCCGAGTCGAGTGGAAAGAATTGTCAGAAAGGATGGTATATTCTAGTTCGAGTCCGTGCTGCAGGAGATCAGAGGAGGCAGAGTATTCATGCCTCGTAGTTGCTAAGGCGAGTATTGTTTTGAACGAGTGATGTCTATTTAAAGGCGGAGGATCACATGAATCATGCCATGAGGTTTTGAGGAGGAGAGAGATGGATGTTTTGTATACGGAAGTGTTTGAATGTTCACTGTGTATGACCACAAACACAAATTAGGAGGTGGAAAGTATTGTGGGCAGTGAATGCAGTTTGTAATGAAATTCACATAGGCCCAACAGGTTATTACCATTCACTCACAGTGTAGTTTATGTTGATGCGCTGTGAGAAAATATGTAGGCCTAAAAGAAGAGGAAATGGAAAGAAAGAAAATACTTTTTCGTCAACTATCTTTTCCTGGTTTTGGCGTCTCTTTTGTACTGATCGTATATTCTCGTTCCAATCCTACTTTATCTTCCAGATCATTATCGATTAAAGGCTCCATACGATACCCACTTTACATAAACTTCTTCGAAATCTCTTTCCCACCTCCATAAAATTACTCGGCGTGGTCTCAGCCCATTGAATCTCACAATGGATGTCATCCAACGACCTCCTCAGCCTTTCAAGGCAGATACTGGCGCCGAGTTTTCGAGGCCCGTGAGGGCCGGACCCTCACAGAAATTGGCCCTGCGAAACCCGCCTATGCTTGGCCCTCATAGGAATCAGTGAGCACGAAGCACCTTTTCAATATTATTTTCTATAGGCCGAAAAATTCCAAACAGAATTCTTGAGTTCTTGCCATATAAAACAGGTAAGATTTAGTTGTGCTTGACATTGCATAGCTGATCTATAAACCTAACGTCTTTGATTCCACTATGATTCCGAATTTTCGATTAAACTTGTGACGGCGATGTAACAGCCTATAAGACAGTCACACGTGATTTACAATGTCTAAGAAGAAAACCGACGATTTCTCTCTTGTGCAAAGAAAGTTACAGACAAATTGGTTCGCTGAAATGCATCATAATAGTAGAAGCCTACACCATAGATAGCACGGTTACCTAATTCAATACGCTACAATACATTTTCACCTTTCTTATGCGATGAAATGACAATAGGCTTAGGCTACCTACCAGTAACTTAGGCCGACGTGACTGACATGAGACATGACTATTGAGTGACACAGCGACCCTGAGAGACGTGACAGCGTTAAAAAATTAAACGCGCTATGTCTTGGGGCTTGACGGGTTGAGATGATTAGGCTGCACTCACTTGTTCCAGTGATTGGCAGTGAACGGATGCAGGCCACTGGGCGAGAGAACGCGTAGGCCTATTAACGACGAGAACGCGCAGGCCTATTAGCGGCATTACGACAGTCGAGTTTTTCTGATTTTCTGCGTTTTGAGGGGTCTAATAATTATACAACAAAAGATCAACAATGCAAAAGTATAGAAATCCCCAAACTGGTCAAAAAATTTCATGCAGATTTTCAGACTTCTTTGGGCCTCGGTTTTTTAATATGAGGTTCTACACAAATGTCTGCAGGTGAACCAAAAGAAGTAACCCCCTACGTTTTTTCCTATTATTTATGTAAAAAGTAGGAATATTGAAACACAATTTTTACGGGCTGAAAGGAAGTTCATATATACATGTACTGCCAAATTTCACAACAAAAATTCAAACACAACAAACGTTATTTAACTTTTAGTGACGACACCCACTGCTTTTCGATGGCTCAAAAATACTCTGCAGGATAATTTAAAAAATGATCCCCCTGCGTATTTTGCTAATATTTCGGTCACAATTAAGAATATTGAAATAACATTTTACAAGCTTAAAGGCAATTCAAATTTACGTATAGCAGCCAAGGTTTACGAAAACATTCCAAACAGAACAAAAGTTATTCAACTTCTAGTGACGTCACCCACTGCTTTTTTTATATTTTAAATAACGCTTAACAGTTTTCTGATAATATGTCCGCCAGACGTTAGCATATTTTAATGAAATTTCACATACTTAAAGGTAATTCATATTTACATGTAGCAACCGAATTTTATAAAAATATTTCACGCGCAACAGTTAGAGCACTTTTAGTGAGTCCACCTACATTTGTTCTTAAGATTTAAAAAAGTGTAACACAACAAATATTACAAGAAAAAGTGCTGTAACTTTTGTTGCATTTCAAATATTTCAATAAAATTTGGTCGTTCTAATATGAATTGTCTTTTAGCCTGTAGAATTTCACTAAAACATTTTTCAGGAAATATTAGCAAAACACTGTTAAACGGTATTAATATTGGCGCACGCCAGAAACGTTTCGTCTCGCTTCGGGACCGTTTTCGTCAATGGTTAGTTACAATTAGCGTATCATTAGCATATGCGTTGATTGATACATACAGTTTTACAGTGTTTTTTGTAAAAATAAATATAGTGCGGTACTATTATATATAGGCCTACGCCAAAATTTTATATAGATATATTATATATATCTTTGAACCCTATAAATCACTCCTCGGGTTTTCCATTTAAAACTTTCCTATCAATTCAAAACAATTACGTGATTCTCGTGGTAGTAACGTAGCCATCATTCAAAACTGAGAGTAAGAAAAGAACTGACAGTGGTTGGGAAGCAGAGCTTTTCTTGGCACTTTCACTCAATGTTGAAAATGTGCTTTACATTATTTTGAAACTGACAGATGAACAGTAAGAACCGGTTGACCTTCGAACGTCGTTGTGCACCTATGTCATACTATGTCATCCAATGTCATCCTATAGGTCATGGTCATCATATTTGTTATCGTATATCATCCCATGTCATAATATTTGTCAACCTATATATTATGCCATCCTTATGTCCTATGTCATCCTACATGTCGTCCTATGTCATCCTATATGTCATCCCATGTCATCATATTTGTCAACCTATATATGCCATCCTTATGTCCTATGTCTTCCTACATGACATCCTATGTCATTCTATGTCATCCTATATGCAGTGGCGTATGTCATGGAATGGGACAGAGGGGGACTGTCCACAACCAAAGTTTTTAGGGGGGAACAGCAATATTCCTCCCAAATATCCAGGCTTGCAAGCTTCTTAAAAACTTAAATTGTAAAGTGTTCGTGCACAGAAATTCAAAACAATTTCGCATTCACACGCGAATAAGCTTTCTGAGTTTTTACGGTGTCCTTCACCTTTTATGCAAGCTGTCTGCCTCTGGGTTTTGCCTAAAGTACTACTCTGGATCTATAGTGGTGCAAACACCAACTCTCAACAACGGCCATTGTGCGCAGGGACACAACTAATTGGGTGCTCAGGGTACACTGTTACAGTAGACGAGTGCATATGTCCAAGTATACATAGTTACGGCGTTAACTCGCCTCACAAGATATTTTCTTAGTGCACTCAGTTCTTAAGACTACAGAGTAGGCTCTATACTCTGGCATAGGCCTACATTCGATGCATCGTATACTCACACAAAACCTACTTTGAAATGCCTAGTATATAGGCCTACGCACGTGTGTATTCACAACTCACCTCTCATCTTACCGCTATAACACTGTGCTGGGTGCCGAAAGTTGAGCAATGCAATTTTTCCATACCCCAAGTGTTTTATTAGGGTTGATATGAGGTGTGAAAGTTACCGTCATTTTTTTTAAATGTGCTATTTTAAGCTTCTAATGAAGTGCCTTGACTTTAGGGACTGCCCCAGACCCGCAGAGGAACCTACAATGCTCTCTAGAACTCATGACGCATTTTAACTTATAAATTAAGGAACGAGTGAAAAACCTTTTGCGCTGACACGCGACTAATTTTAGCTTCATTCCAGTATTTTCCCCAGGGGAGTCTCCGCCATAGAAGCCTTGAAAGCAAATGCTTCAGCCCAGAAATAGGGAGAAGTTATTCTTAGCAATTCGGGCCAAGAGAAGTTTTAATTTTCTAAACATCGTACCACGGTACGAGTGAAATATCATTACCATATCATTTTCGAACTTCTATTCATGTAAAGGGAATGCATGTATAACGAGTAGAAGATTTCGTTAGGGGACCTAAATGAAGTGGCTAAAACGAGCTCCATTTGCCAGCACATGCTCTAAATTCTGAAATACGTTGTCGACTGGGGCTTTGCCCCAGATCCCACTGGGGGAGCTTACGACGCTCCATCAGACCCCCAGTCGTGGAAGTCTG
Source organism: Dendrobaena attemsi (assembly GCA_034693945.1). Taxonomy (NCBI): domain Eukaryota; kingdom Metazoa; phylum Annelida; class Clitellata; order Crassiclitellata; family Lumbricidae; genus Dendrobaena; species Dendrobaena attemsi. The sequence continues at coordinate 5,452 of JAQFXW010005872.1, forward strand.
TCCCCCCCGCAATGTTTGACACAGATTTACGCCTCTGCCTATATGTCATTTTATATGTCATCCTATGCCATCCTATGACAACGTCCAAAGCGTTTGACGAGAGACCATTGCCCACTAGACTTTCTGATCACCTTTTCACACCACATTGTCAAAAGTAAAAGATCGATAACTGCGGTTGATCCATATTTACTGTATACTTCAACTTTTGACTGATCCGATTGGTTGTGCGCATGCGTCGGTGGTGGTTCCAACGAGAAATAAAATCGATCTTTGTTCATTGACTACTGCAGCAGCAGCAGCAGCAGCAGCAGCAGCAGCAGCAGCAGCAGCAGCAGCAGCAGCAGCAGCAGCAGCGTTAGAATTGCGTTGAGGCTATCAGCATCAGCGCAGTCTGTGCTGGGGTTCTTCCTCGTCCTCCTCCTCGTCCTCCTCCTCCTCCTCCTCCTCTCTCCCGCCGCCGCCGCTGGGTCTCCTCCTTCTCCTCAAGCCTCGTTCGCTGCCGTCGACTGATAGCTCTATTTTAAGCCGTGGCCTAAGTTCGCCCGGATTCCGCTGCCGCAATTATCCTCTAACAGAAATCAATACGCGGCTGCTACGGGACTATTTTTAGCAACTCTGATCTAAAAACAGAGTCCAGCTACAACCCTAGCCCATATATATATATATATATATATATATATATATATATATATATATAGTGTATAATGTTTATTTCATAATAAAAGATTTATATGCATACATGAATTTGGATATTGATATTCAACATATAATAATCAATCAATATACATAATTCGCCTAATCGGTGTAACAGTGTCGGACGCTAACGGTCTCCGAGCTCGATACATTTCTCGAGAACGCCCAAAGGGCGAGCGCCAATACTGCTGTCGGAGCCCCAGCATTTTTTCGAGGACGCCCATATTATATATCATTGGGCGAGCGCAATTGAAATTGTCTTCACTACGTGGCGTTATTAGTCGCAATAAATATAATATTATGAGGTCGTTGATTAAAATAGCCCGTACCTTTTACGGGTTACAGCTAATATGTTATATCTTAGGGGAGAGGCGGTTGAGAATTAGCTAAACGCTAGCGCAGACAACCCGGGTTCAACTCCCGAGTCGGAATCAGGAAAAGATCCCTCACGACGATTCATCCTTCATTCGCTAGATCGAGATGTAGGCCTAGATTTCGCAGCCATGCGTGGCTGCCATGGGTTAAATTCGACTCCTGTAATAACCTGTATCGTTCATTCATACTATGTCGGTACTCTATTGAATTAAAGTAATATTATTGTAATAAATTATTATTCTATTAATATAAATATAAATAAAGCTCAGTGATTAAATTGTTATATTAATATTAATAGTGGTTAAATTTCCCCATTGTAGAATAATAATCTATTGAACATATAGTAGGCTAATAGTATACGCAAGGCAAATTATAAGCAGAGAAATTGGATTGTATGATCTTCAATTACTCCAGCATGTTATTAAACTGTCCGCTTACTGATGCTGGCTTATATAATTAAGACTCTGCTGTTTGTTGGTGTTTCCAGCTGACTTGGCCGGAATCGCCTCTGTTGCGGTTTCTCAAAGAGGCGCTTTATAAGTTGAAAATTACAACACAGGGTAATCATGCTGCGTTTGTGTCAATACGAGTGTATAGTAAACGAAGATTATTTGTATGTATAGAATTAAAGATCTACGTGAATGGTTTTCGTGCAGGTCTTAGGTTAGCATCGCTTCCGAATTAATTCGTTGCTTCTGGCGCCATCTTTCGAATACTTTGTAACCGTCTTTAATGAATGCGCTGTTAACGAAAGGAACTAAAGGTGTTTATAGGATAGACCAGACTGCTATCTGTCGATGAAGATGATGTGATGTGGCTACAGTGGCTGCTGCTGCTGCTGCTACTGGTCGCGGTGGTGCTTCTGGCAGAGGCGTAGCCAGAAACTGATTTGGAGAGGGGTTCAGCCGAAGAAACTGATGACTTTTTTCAGTCATTCGCCCCAAATCTAAACAAAATTATTTAAACCCCCCAAAAAAACTTATGCCCGTCTTTTAGTCCTTTACCTAAATTTCTCAGATTTTCGGCTCATTTCAATACTTTTCTTTAAACACATTTTTACAAACATTTCGGGGTGTTTACATCAAAAATACATGGACAAAAATCATTTCGGGTTTAAACCCGTACCCCCCCCCTCCCTAAATACGCCTCTGGCTCTTGGCACCAAGTGAGGTGCTTCCTTTGCTGCTCTGGGACGTGGTGGCGCAGTGGTAAGGTCGTTGTCTTGTGACCGAAGGGTAGCAAGTTCGAATGCGCCCAGATGTTATTCTTTATAAAAAAAAATTTAAAAATAGCACCTGAGCTCTCTCGACTCGAGCTGACCTATCATCGACTACTACCATAACACCATGTAAGCATAGGCCTACTACATATACTGCATGATTGTCGGGTTGAATTCAATGAACGATAATTATTAACCTATTAAATCATGTCTCTCCTCCTTGACCCTTCAAATGACCAGCAGAAAGCCTTGCATGGATCGAGTCTTATAGAGCCTAATTCTATAGCAGCGTTGCTGCCTCTTCTTGAATTAGCCGGGGGGAAAGACGGCGTGCGTGGGTGGGTCGGGCTTGTTAGTCTGCTTTCTTCATCGAAGCCATGGAACTTAGTTCACAGAAGTACAGACGAGCAGACCCTCCTAATTGGCGACAGATCCTCGCACCATTAGGCCTATAGCTCCTGAGAAGAGCTGTATCCATATAAATCGGTGTAACTTGTACTTGCAATATAATTAAATATACTGTCATAGGAAGCCTTAATAAGCCGTGTCCCATGCGTCGTAGAGGCCTACGTGCAGACTCAGTTCTTCCCAACAGCAACCTCCGATGACAAATAAGTTATCGTTTATTTAATATTCACAATGTCACATGTTATGATTAAGCTCACATACATATCATGAATTACCGATAGAGATTATTATTACTAATTTGACTTGCTGTATGCTTTCGAGCAGTTGACTGCAGCCTAGTGATCGGCTGTCTGAAGCGCTGTCGTTGACTCTCCTTGGTCTGTTCTAGTTGAGCATTGAGCAGGAACCTCTCTCTCAGCAGAGCAATTCAGAGCAAGAGGCGCTTTCATTTCGTCACTTAGGACAATCGCTGAAATTTTGTCACTTAAGCGCAGATGAGAAGGGTCCAGGTGCACATGCTACAGAGTAGCCTATGAATGAACTACAGTGACGAAGGGAATTGCTTATTATGACGAGATCAAGTCGTACAAAAGGTCCTGGCGAGTTGCCAACTATATAAGCAGTGAGCCTTTGAAGAATTAAGTGGCAGTCGGTTGAATTGGATGAAAGTCAGGAAGTTAAAGTGTCAACTATCAGATCGATAACTGCTTCTTTAGATCTCAGCTTTTGCTCTTCTCCGATTGGCTGTGCGCATGCGTGGGTGGTGGTTCCAACGAAATAAAGTCGATCTTGGTTCATTGACTATTGCAATTAGAATTGTGTTGAGGCTATCAGCAGTAAGAGCATCCTTAGATAAAGAATGGAAAACAAAACATCGTCAGCAAGTATTTTTGCCATGTATTTTTGATGTTGCCACACTCCGAAGATATTCAGAAATAATTTCTTTTATGCAAAGTAATTCGAATTTAGAAAGAAATGTGACAAATGCATTATAACAAGAGATGATTTGTGTAACGCCAGTAAACATAATATTTCCAGAAAAGTTAAATCAGTCGTATATCGTTCCAACATTCTGCTTTCTGCGTTTACCAGCACTTTCCGGGTTCCTGGTGAGCCTGTCCACTTCGTGTAGCGATATTATTAGGTGGTTCTTCGACCAAACACTTCTTCACTGATGACCTAGCCTCACTAGGCAATCATCTACGTGTCTGTTCACCCTCCCACCACGATGAGATGCAGCTAGGACTTACAAGAGATGGAGAAAACACACGATTTACAGGGCAAAAATCTAAGAATGGGGCAAAAAGATTTGGACGGACTGCCATCTGTTTCTGGCGACACCTCTGCTTGTATGTACGCCCACTCAGATCAGATCTATAAGAGATAAGTAGGCTGCGATTGACGATACATCTAAATCACTGATCGTACGCTGCAGCTCCGACGTTGTACACCCAATGTAGATGTGTCATGTCTGTAAACTGTCGTTTCGATGCACAGTCGACTGTTGACTTCATTTCATGATAAGACGAAGAAAGTGCAGCCTAGACTTTCGTAATATTAGGCCTACAATAAAGCTCACACGTCAGCATCTCCCGTATGTTAATTCTACCTAACCAGCTTTAACCATACACTAGCTTCTGGGAATAGACATCGTCCAATGAGTCTTCCTGACTATATTATCATTTGCACTTTTGTGATGATATGAGGAGAGTCTTTGCAATGATCCGATCCCCAGACGTCATCATCAACAGTTCAGCTATGCACTGACGTCATCACCGCATCACACGTTGACTGATCTTAGGTCCAATTCCTCCAGATCTTGAATCAATGGCTACTCCTGCTGCTGCTGCTGCTAATGTCCGACAGACCAATCAACGGCCTCCCTCTCTCTCTCCCACCGTCTCTCTCTCTCTGTCTGTCTGTCTGTCTGTCTGTCTCTCCCTGTCTCTCTCTCTCTCTCTCTGCCTCTGTCTCTCTGTCTCTCTGCCTGTCTGT
>JAQFXW010005873.1:0-10141 GCA_034693945.1 Dendrobaena attemsi
TACCTGACTTCCTCTACAATTGGGTTCTTGCTCTTCTACATGAGCGACAACATTGCACTAAATTTCGGGGGATCACCAGGTCCTCTTCCCTCTGTTCCATAAATGCTAGCACAATTCAGGACTCTGGTCTTGGTCCATCTAATTTTGTTATTACCTACAACATCAAACCAAAACACAGTGCTAACCGTCTTCCCAAGTATGCCGATGACAGCAGCTATAGCATTCCAGGTTCCAATTTTACAACCAACTGTGGTATATTCCGTAGGAGCAAGCATAACTTGCCGCAGCTGGCGTGGCAATGTTCTTCTGTTGTTAGACAGAACTGAGTTATTGGATACTTGTCGAGAATTCAAGGAATCTGGCTCACCTTCAGTTGACGAGTCACTTGTAGGCCTAACTATGAAAGTCAAAAATTTGAATTGAATTAATTTGAGTTGGAATTTTTATTCGCGCCATCCGAAATCTTGAAATCATTTTAAACACAAAAGAATCAATAGCAACTTTTTACTTCCTCAAAATCTCTTTCTTGGCTCTCCTCTTTCACCTCTGTGCAAGTTGTGTTTGCTAGTTGATATTAAATAAAGAGCATTTTTACTTATTTACTCACTTAGCAAACGATGCAGTAGTCTGTGGGACTTTCCAAAAGGCTAAAAATAATAATTTTCACGAGTCAACAACAGATTCTGATTATTGTTATGGTTTAAAATCACGCATTATCACAAATTATTTCCAGAAATTCGAAATTATCTTAACAATAATGTTCTCTTAGACAATTTTACATGCAGAAACTTTTGCTGCCGTCGTGGCTTCATAATAATCGACTTAAAGATGGCTCATCAACTGCAGTTAGTTCAGGGTCTTCAGAAATTTTATATTAATTCACGATTTCTACCATACAATCTTAAAGCGCTGTTTGGACAGAAGTTGGGAGTCATTTCTGGAATCGTGAAAACGCTATACAGAAAAGCTCTGTCCTGTGATTGGTTAGCGATGATGGTACCGGGATTATGTTCATGTAGAAGTGACCGCATGAAATGACGTCACTTGGCACTTGTATCATCTTGCTTCCAGTTCAAGTTATAATTTCATCTTTAATCCCGCTTCGAGTATTTGTTAGATTTTCAGCGTATATCCATGTTCCAGTTGTAGTTATCACTACTCATAATTCGCATAATCGTTGTAACGGTGTCGGGCGCTAACGGTCTCGGAGCTCGATAAATTTGGTGAGAACGTGCAAATTACACATCATTGGGCGAGCGCTAATATCGCTCTCGGAGCTCGAGCACTTTGTCAAGGACGTCCATATTACACATAATTGGGCGAGCGCAATTGAAATTGTATTCGCTACGTGGCGTTATTAGTCACATTAAATGTAATATATAAAAGGTCGTTGATTCAAATAGCCCGTAATTTTTTACGGGTTACAGCTAGTATTTTCATTCTTTATCAAGCATCTAGTTCAAACTACATTTTTCTTTTATATCTGGTGTGTAACATTTGTAGGAAAATTACCCGACACCCGTAGGCCTAGACAAGTGAGACTCCAAAGTGTATTCTTTGTACTATTTAAATCGTGGTTTTTCATCCCAAAGACTCGTTAATAGTATGGCCCCAACAAAACAACTTTGCCCATTTCTGCCCATACTATGAAACTACAAAGTGAAATAGCTATGCTTCATACACAAGTCTGTCTCCTAGAATTGTTGTTAATGATTGTTTAATGGTTTCTGTTATGATTTTTTCCAGTTCACTTCCTGTTTTATTCTGCCTGGTGACAACATGGGCAATTGGGAATGGGTTGACTGATGTTCCGCAGACCTCGCCTGGATGCAACGTTTCCCTGAGCTGTGATTCGCTTCAAATTGGACAGAATCCTTTGAAGCCAGTCTTTTTCTATTGGAAAGACTTATGCACTATGCCGTCCTGATATTCATGGGACTAATCTAAATACTTTATCTTTTATTTCTTAAAATGATTCTGTGTGACCAGCATTTATATAGTTTACCTGCAGAAGCAGCATGACCAATAACTGTGGAACTTATGGAATCTGCAATAACTACCGTATTTAAAAAAAAAATTGCGCACTTCTATATCGCCCCGTCAAGCCCACCACTACTCAGAGGTGGTCCCGACTACAGCACGAAGGAGTGTCAGAATTTTCACGCCGAAGCGCCATGAGCAACTGTAGGTGAAGGACTTACTCCCTATGCAGTGGCTCGGGTCTGAATCGAACTCATGACCCTAGAATGCAAGGCATCGACTATCCCACTGTTCCACACACGCCCCACGTGCTAGCCTCAGATGATAAAACCTCAGAGTGTCGGCATTCATCAAGCGCGAATTCGGTACCTTGCAAACACACGGCCAGCGCGCTTCCAATGTAGTTAACTGGGTAAGCTAATGTCTTAAAATATTATGACACATATGTCCACGGTATCGATTCTGTTTTTTTCGGTTGGCAAAGGGAAGCTTTCAAATGCTAAAGTGAGTGCCATTCGTTAAGTTGCTAATCCAGAGCATTCATCTGTTCCTTTCTTAACGTTCGAGATATTACTGCTTAGATTGAGTTTTTGACCCCCAATGAGTTTCCCTTTTTGGTGACAGATCACATAGGTCAGAAAGCAGATCTTAAATGAAAATCTGGGATGCCTTATCTTTGTGCATCGGTCGAGTTTAGCGAATACTCTTTGTGCAACTGGTTTAGCATGTGAGTGTTTGGCTTTTCTTTTCTTAACGTTGAAGGTATTACTGCTCAGATCCAGTAATTGACCCTGAAACTCAGGAAGCGGTGGACTGTTCTCAGGCCGACCGTCACGTAAATGGTATTTGAACTCGTTGTCTTACTGTTTGCGATGATTTCTTTATGTATCCTAATTGTCGGTTGAGAACTGTGTAAATTTCTCAAATCCCATTTAATGCTAAATTTTGCAGTGTTCCATGACAATTCAAATGTACTGTGAGGACCTATCATACAGTTTATTGCTAATTTGTTATGCAAATTGAAAATTAGATTGCAATGGGTGAAGTAATGTCTTTTGAAATTCTACTATACATAGATTATCAAGACCTCTGCTTTGAAGCATCACTTTAACGTTTGTCTCTCAAAATGGTCTCTGATTGTAAGTCTAGACGCGTTTGGCACGTGCCTAAGCGTTAAAACGGTGCTGATGGTGAAAATTATTAGATGCTGTCAAGTTTTTGCATGAGTCCAAAGTACCGATAATAGCTGTCACAGATATAGTTTTAAACGAAGTTATTTTCATTTCGCATTTGCATATGAAATGTATATGAATTTATTTAATGTATACTGGGTCTTTGTGAGATTCCTGCATTATTTATTCGCATTTGTCATTTACTGATATCTAGGTAAAGAGCTGTTTGTTTATTTTGATAGTTCAGTGTTATCCTGTGGCGGGCATCTGTTGCAGTGGGCGACTATATGACGGCCTAACTCAGGCGTTTACTAAGAAGGTTCCATGTCACTGGACGTGAGTTCCATACATCTTCTTATTTACACACTTTGAGTTACGAGCCCTGAAATAATTTATGTAAGTTTGAAATATTCCATGTGCAGAGACCTCAAGCTTGGCTTTTTGCCGGTGTGCCATTTATCATTTGATGTTCATATTTGTGGAAATGTAACAATTGCATTGAATCAGTTGTAGTTTTATACTTTTATTATGTCCAGCAGCATAACACTGTATGTTCGATACTGCAGGTCATCAAGAGATGTTGTTAACTTACTGATGCTATCGGTCTGTTGTTTCGGGGTTGACCATAATGACACTTTGTGAGATATGGTAGTTAATTGGTTAGGATGCTTATGTTGTACTATATGTTATCCAATAGGATGCTCCATATAAATTTCAGGAGCGCAAATGGAGCCCGCAAACTCTTGTGTATACACAACGAGTGCCCAGTGCTCTGCGACGATTGTTCCCACTGGATGTTGTAGTATATAACAGTTACTGTGTAGGAGACTAGGGACCTTGAGCAAGTCCTTTACGACCTATACTCACAATTGATCAGTCGACTGATGAGTAGTTAGTGGCTTATAAGAAGTCTTTCATAATATTATTCAATTATAACCAACTTCTTTATTTCAAGAAGGTTCTTGCATAATCAGTAAGAATGCTTTGTTTACAATGTAACTTTCGCTTCTGAATGTTTGTCTTGATAGTTTAAAATATTTTTTCCCTAGCTAAAATTCATTTCTTTCCTTTAAGAAGAGATCCGAAACTCGCCATTACTCATTTCCAGCATTTCAATATCTAACTGCATTTCCACCTAGTTTTCAAAATCTATACCATAAATTGAGATTTTGCTGTGACTTTGCATGTGCTACAAATTTAACAATAATAAATAAATAAAATGCTGAGAAAGAACCGAAAAGCATTTAATTTCAGTTTAATTCTATTTTGCCATCATTTTCTTCCACATTCTGCGACAATTGTTCCCACACAGGGAATAGTAATAGTCCCACAGAATAGTAATGGATTTAGAGGCAAAAACGCTGGAAATTGCTGAGGGTCCTTATTGCTAGTGGTCATTATATGGCCTTTTCCCCGTGTTCTATTGTCATGACTGATTATGAAACTGATTTCAGTGTCACAATCAGTTACAGTGTCACAGTAAGTTACATGTCACGGTTTTCAATAAACTAATATATAGAATTATACATCAATCGTGCTGGTCATAATGTCGACGCTTTGTGTATGTTTTGACTTGACCAGAAATGGCAAGAAGTTCAGCGTGGCATTGCTGCTGTCGATATTTCTTGGTTGGCTTGGAATAGATCGGTTCTATCTTGGCTACCCTGCGCTTGGTAAGTATTTGATTTATGTCAATCAAGAGATTCACAGCTCAGATGCTCGCATCCGATGCTGAGGAAGTAATGATGAGGATGAGGAATGCTTCAGCACATTAATATCGACTGAGCATCAAGGCTGTAGTCATGAGCACCCTGAACGGTTTGTACTGCAAGAGGCCCTGTATAAATCCTTAAATGCACTAAAATAAATATAATAGTGATGTACACTCAATCACAGTGCATCTGAATCCATTACTATTCTGTGGGACAACAGAGGTAATTTCTCGAGTGGTCCTAGCAGGCTCAACTCCTAGATAAACCGGAAAAGCTTTAATTTAGTTGCATTTCTTGTGCTTTCTAATACTCTGGGTGAGCAGAAGGGTCAATTATCTCGATTTATGAGAAACTTTCAACCGTGCCGAAGCCATCTATTTTGCAATTGACAGAGAATACGAGATAGGCTCGATTGAGCTGCTGTCGGTGTAGAGCCGTGGAGCAATGTGTCTAGATGGTATGTGTAGAAACAACAAATGACTTTTATCTGAATGTTAAATACTGTTTCGCTTGAGCATTGTACGTCATGCTGTCATTCATCTATTATATCTGACAGGACATGAATTGCTTCTCAATGTTGCTTTGATGCTGTGTTGACGACAGGTATGCTGAAGTTCTGCACTTTTGGCTTCATGCTCATTTGGACCCTCGCAGACATTTTGCTGATTGCAATACAGGTATACATAATATATAATTGAATGTATATAGTATTTGATGACCCCGAGGGAATTTGAGCATTCAAAGAGTCGTCCTGAATGGATTTAATAATTCCTTGGCCATGGTTGGGTTGACGACATTGTGAGTGGGTAAGTGTATGGATTTATTTTGTGGCTTCGGTTCATGTACTGGTGGGTGACGTTTGGTGGCTAAGCATGTTGATCAGAGGATGATTGTATGGGTTCATAAGAATATGGACCGCTGGAACTATGTGTGGGTGGGACTTTGTGTGAATTGGAGGATGAGTGAGTGCACAGTTGTGTTTGTTTGCGATTGATGAATATATGTATGGGTCCATAAGAATGCAAGAGTGGAGCGTGGTGGTGTAGGGGAATAAGAATTGTTGCCGCCTTATGTCCGAAGGGTCTCAGGTTTGACTCAGACCCAAGCCACTACGAGGACCTCGAGCAAGTCCTTCACTCGCAATTGCTCGTGGTGCTCTTCGACGTGTAAACTCTGACACACCTGCGAGCTATAGTAGGGACCAAGTCATTGAGTAGTAGCAGTAGACTTGAAAAGGCAGTATAGAAATATATTTTAATAAATGGTAATAATAATAATAATAAATAACAATAATAATATGTGAATTAACTCTTTAATAACGATAGTGTACCAAAATGCGTGGAAACTATTCTCTCATTGATAACAAATTAGGAGGATGGATTTGGATGATGCATGAGTATGATTGGTTTTAAATGATGCTGCTAAATGAGAAATTATGTTATGATGTAATTGAAATTATTGAAGTCAGTCCAACGTTTGCAGCCTCTTAAGGATTCTAAATCTCGATGTTTGTAGGTGGTTCGTCCGGCTGATGGTTCTGATTATATTGTCGACCGATATGGACCGGGTCTAATACGAATCGATAGCAACAACATGACTTACGTTCTTCCACCTGGAACGTAGAAACAATGAGAGACTGTAGCGCTTATGTAACTCATCGGCGCATGGGCCGTCGTTGACTCAGTCTGACTGCAGTTCGAGAGTCTATGCTAAGGATTTAATGGTTAACGCAAAGAAGTTTGGAGAGTACGATTATTACCGTATGATCTTGATGGGCTTTTGAATCTTGTATGACGATATATTCCAAGATGTGCTTCATATACCATATGTGAAGGCTCATATGTGTTGGCTTAAGAACTAATAAGGATGTGAAATGATTCTTTGGGATTGTCTGCTCAGACATCTGCTGTTTAGAGAGAGATTTTTGCCTTGTGACTTGTCAGATAAAAGCGAAGAACTCGTAACATTGTAGCTGGTCTACTGACTAAGCCATAATGATCCTACTAATTTCTGCCAATAGCCTGTCTTGTGTCACTTTCACAATATTGTGGATCTGACACAGGGTGTTAGTAAATTAACAAATAATGCATTTAATTCGGTTTTGAATTCCTTAAATGTATATATACCAAAATACCAAATAAGGGCAACATCTATACTGCAAGGGAAATGAACGCTGTAAGGATATTGGACATAAACATTCAAAATCTATGCTCCAAGAGAAATTCTATTTCATATATATAAAGAAATTAAAACTGAAGATATATAATATATATTATTTATTTGCTGTTTTAATTTAATTTCTCTTGCAGAATAGATTTTGAATGTCAAACGTCAAATGTCGTCTACAGCATTAATTTCTCTTGAAGCATAGATCCGTCATCTTCTTCTTTTGATCACTACCTTTTGACATCGACTCGTTCTTTGGTGATGCTGAAGAAAACAATAATATTCACAAAGGATGTACATCGATTAGACCATGCTAAGCCTGTAATCTACGTACCAATGTTCTGTATTTCTCGTACTAGAAATGTTCAACCCTTAAAGTGTGTCAAAGAATCTTAAAAGAAGAAACTGAATTTCAAATACCTGGTGTCTTCTTTTCTCAGCTTGGCTTTCTTGTTGGCTTTAATTTAATGTTTGTTGCATAGTGAAGATGCATTTCTTGATATTTTTATTGGCTGAAAAACCCTCTTTCATGCCTGAATTTAGGTTAAAAATAGCGATGAAAAGTTAAGTTTAAATCTACAAACTATGGTAGTATGCACCTCAATTTTTTAAAGGTTTTGTTCATAGAGAAATAGATTTTGAAATACGTGGTGTCTTACTTTGGGAGCGTTGCCTAGTGGGCTTTGCTGTAAAGTTTCTGCATTGAAGCTGGATTTCTGATCTCTCTTTTTTTTTTTCTGCTGCAAACAACTTCCTTCAACATTCAATTACTTTAAAGATAGATGCTGATTAAAGGCTAAGTTTAAATTAAACATGCTTTAAAATATGATAAATGTAAAATTCATTATACCTGGTGTCTACTTTTCTGGTTGGTGCTTTGTTAAAGTTAGTGTTGCTTTACAGTTGCCCATAGTATAGTTGACTCTAGATTTTTGTATATTTAATGTGCTGAAAACATTCCCTTCAATCCTCAGTTACACAACAGATAGAAAGAATGAAACAAAAAAGATTATATCTACAAACTGGTTATGCAACTCAATTCTGTACAGTGTTTTTGTTATATTCCAATAAACTTAGGTCGATCTAGTTAATCCATATTAGACTAATGCTAGCAACTGCGATAAAATTCAAAATAGGCCTACATGAGACATGACACATACGTACGTGATTATGGCAAGCAAAATATTATTTAGCATAACATAGCATGACATAACAAATTTAAAGTGGTTCAGAAGATATATTATGTAGTCTTTGCTAGAAACTTTAAAAAATTAACTACAAGTAATAATTGTAATATTCAGTTTATAGAGCGCCTCTTAGAGAAACCTCAACAGATCTCGAGCAGCATGTAATCTAGTTCCCCACTTTCGGGGAGAATCCCGAAAGTTGGGAGGGGACGAGAAGTAGCCTGATTTCTCGTCATTTTCTACATACACATCTCCCGAAAAAACTAATGACCTTTTTCATCACTTCCAATTTTGGGGAAATCAATCTACAAAGTAGGCTAACTCCCAAAAATAACTGATGAATCAACAATGCAGTTTCGCATAACAGAGAGGATCTTGAAATGGATGTGCTGTTGGACAAGGAAGCTAGCTAGTGCAGAAGAGTATCCCTAGAGAAGGATATGAAATACTGATACATTTAAATTTAAAAACGCCCTGATAAGGCGGGCAGCAGCATTCCAAAACAGATAATGAAGCTCAGGCAGATTAGTTACTGACAAACCAGCAAAAAATAGCATTTCCATAGTCGATTCTAGTGCAAATGAGAGCAAGGCATGGTCACCAAAGGAGGAGAGTGACCATCGGAAGGTGGGGAGTTGGCGAAGATGATAAAAGCAAAACCTAAAAATAATTAGAACAGTTACTGCCGAGAAGCGCAAAGCTATATAATAGGTCTACGTAATAATAGTCTCAATTTACTGGTTAGGCCTGTAACAGTCTACAGTACATTACTATAATTATTATATTACAATATTGCACTGACTGGATTTTGTGTAGGCCTACACTTTCGTAACAGGCCTAGGTCTACATTTTTCTGACAAATAAATTGTCATGGTATTATTCCTGTAGGCTAGATCTGCCGAAAGTCGTGTAGGTTTTGAATCGCGACGGTATGCCTGATGACACCAAAGGCCATGCAAGTAGAATAAAATTTAATAGCGTGTAATAAAAATGAAGTGATAGCTATAATTATTATAGTTAGAGCGCTGTCGTGCACGATAGGCCTACGTATACGCGCTCTCCTACAGCACTTGTCTGAGACTTGTAGGACAAGACTTGTCTTGTAGAGCGCGCTACAAATTAACGTTTAGTTGTATTTTACAGTGATACTATTTCCTCAGCCTGGCCTTCTCCGATTTGACCTGGACAAGGAGTTAATTGGCTATTGCGGATTTGATCTAATAGCCTACATCACCGCGGTGCTTAAGCTGGTCTCCCTGCATGACGTGGCTATCGGTGTGTAATCTAGTCCCCTGTTTCTGGGGGGAGGGACCATGAAAGCTGGGAGGGGAAAATCCTATTAATATTTTACATACCCCTAAATAAAAAAAATTTGCTGGTGAAATGGTTATCCTTGGGGGAACATCCCCCGACGCGGGTCTAGATTAATCACCGCGTGACTATTGTGGGCGCTGAGAAATTTTCGAGGACTTACGTTAACCTACATCATTGTAGCCATATCGGGCCTATATAGGCCTATATAGGATGATCCATACTTCACACAGACATACAAGGTTTTCGGAGAATTGAATCAGCAGCATAATGATTTATGACAATTGATAGGCCTATAGTGATACCCCAGGGATTCTATATTTTATTTCATTTTTTAATTTATTCACACATTTCTATGCCGCCTCTTCAAGTCTTCTAGTACTCAGAGGCGGTCTGGACTATAGCCCAGAGCTGGTGTGTCGGAGTTTACACGCCGAAGCGCCACGAGCAATTGTGAGTGAAGGACTTGCAACCCTCCGGATGCAAGGCGGCGACCTTCACCACTACACTACCGCGCCCCAGTATACTCTTCGGGCTGCTTGGTTAGTATAGTGGTTAGCGTGCTGGACTGTGTTTGCAGTTTAGTCGTTAGCGTGCTGTACTGTCAAGCAGG
>JAQFXW010005874.1:0-10141 GCA_034693945.1 Dendrobaena attemsi
CCTACAGTTGCTCGTGGCGCTTCGGCGTGAAAACTCCGACACTCCCTCGGGCTGTAGTCGGGACCGCTTCTGAGTAGAAGTGGACTTGAAGGGGTGGTATAGAAATGTGTAAATAAATAAATAAATAAATTTACTGTTACAGTATAGGTCTATATAGTAGGCTTATAGAATTAGATGATACTGAATAAAATAAATAAATCTGGTGAGGCTGGTGGGTGAGGCACCTACCTTGACCTGGAAACTGCAGCTGCCATCTCTCACTTTCCTCTCGTCTTCTTGCCACTGGTGCGGTTTGCTCGACTCCAACCGTGGCGTCTTCTTTTTCCGCAAGCTAAAGGACCGCTTAAACTTCTCCATGTCACTGCAAGCAATCAGAACGCAACTGGACATCAACCACACCTCCTAAGAAAATCCGGCATATTTCTTGAAATGTAACCCCATTTGTGGGCATACAACAAGCATCAACTAACTATTCTCCGTAGCGTCTAAAAGATTTGAACTTCAGACCCTTTAAATGCAAAACCACAGTTTAATTCCACGGTCCGAAGGGTAAATTTGTATTTTAGCGTATTTTATTGCTTGGGGAAACAAACAGCGTATTTAATTGTCCTGTCTGGCTGACCTCGTGCAAAATACAAAAGAAGAGATATCGGCTGGTATTCAGACTTCTTATTTTAAATTAAACATTTTCGTCATTATCATCAGTTGTTCCACTTCTCATTTTGCTGTAAACTTTTCATTCACATCCCGCTTCTATTTCGATACGCAGCCCAACCAACGCTGATGTGTACCATCGGTATGAAAATATTTTAGCGTAAACACATCCTACATAGCAAGGCTATCTAATAAAATACGCTGAAATACATTTTTACCATATTTCAAACCGAGTTGATTTGACTGTGACACTAAGCAGTGCTGGGAAAATTATACCTAACTACAAAAAATTAACTTAATCTTCTATCTATATCGGAGTTTTATCGATTTCGGCGATTCGAGTAGATATCATCATGGCGATTAGCGCAGCTTAACTAACCTCACGAACAAACTAAACTTGAACTTCTTTAAAGATCTAACCCAGAAAATAAACGTATCCTGTCACTAATTAAACTGGGCAAGAACTTATTTTTTATTACTCATCAAATTCAAGATTGGAATTTGAAGAACTCGACTGATAAGAGCAAATTTATAATCGACCAGTGACAATTACAACTCACCTGGTTCATAAATCTCGCCTACTTAGCTGTCCAGAAACACCAGTATTGGTCAGCTTATCGACGCTAATCCGAGAGAAAATCTAAATTTAATTTTTAAATACGAGCGCTATAGAAGTTACTTGATTACAGTGACGTAGCGTCCTCAAATATCCATATACGTACAAAGGGCACCGGGCCAACAATTCGTTTTAAATCTCGTTTTAAATCCTAAATAAATTCCTGGACGGTCCTCACCGGATTTAAATTCTGTCGTGCGCAGTAGCTGCGTCTCGGGAGATAAATAATAAGAAATTAAATCGTTTTTCTGACCTCTAAAAAGAAAACAATTTAATCATTCGTCCGTGTAAATAACTCGTGAATCACAACAATTGCTCAGCCAAGATGGCGACCCGGGGGCGGGTTAACTGCACAGGGTGTGATCAGATATCAGCTCAAATTACAGACAATACTAAAATAATAAAGACAACTTTCGAACTTTGCCCCGACCCATCCATCAAAAACGATAGAAGCTCTGTCAATACCCTAATCTGCATTAGTAATTAGTAGTATTACAGCATATACATATTTAAGTTATCACGGATTTTGTACTTAAAGTATTAAGTGCAATTTACACCATTTAAGAGTAGCTCGCTAAGCGCTCGCTTTAACCACTCAGTTAAATAATGCAAATAGTTTAAGCGCTCTGCTAAGCGCTGCCCTTCAGCTGGGACCAACATACTGCCACGGTGCCATTGGCAGTGTCAACTGACCTACAATTATAGTCTTATCGAAGCTATCGTAGAATTCCGCAGCGATCGTTAAATTAATCCAAATCCCGCTGTTATCTGGCGTTTATTTTAAGGTAATGTCACTGACTAAGCTTAGCAGATAACCCAAAACGTTAACTAACTTAGCTCCAACAAAACCATGGCTAGGACAAAGGGTGAGGGATATGTCATATCGTTACGCTGGCGCTAAATCTATCCCCCCCCAAGCAGCCGGACTCAAAAACTTGGTACAGGGATAGAAGCCTCTGGACCCTGGTGTCTTAAGACCTAATGGATCTT
This sequence comes from Dendrobaena attemsi, assembly GCA_034693945.1. NCBI lineage: Eukaryota > Metazoa > Annelida > Clitellata > Crassiclitellata > Lumbricidae > Dendrobaena > Dendrobaena attemsi. Next base: position 2,261 of record JAQFXW010005874.1, read on the forward strand.
GAGCAAGTCCTGCCACTGACAATATCGCTCGAGGCTCTTCGGCGCGCTACTAAACTCAGACACACCAGAGGGGCTGTAGTCGGGACTGCCTCTGAGTAGTTCACTTGAAAGGCGATATAGGGCTAAGGGCTGTAATTTTTATACAAGTAAATAAAATACGCGTAATTAAATTTTTATCTCTAGCTGACTCCAGCAACAATAAAATTAATGACTTTTGTTATTCGATAGACGGCGCTTTGAGATGAAGCTATTCTGATGCATTCGACAAGTGACGCCACTTGTACAATCCTCGTGAATCGTGATTATTTTTTTACTCGAAACGCCCGTCTGAGCAGATCACCTTACTGCTCTTGCCTGGCAGTGCCAATCCCAAGAAGTCTGGGTTTAGAAGGAGGTCGACGCTAGTGACAATTGTTGTCGTAGATTCGATAAATAGATACTATCTAATCTGAAAGGTTTAGCTTGGCCAGATGGTGCTGCGGCCGTGAAGGAAAAGTATAGGGAGCCTATTGGAGCAAGTCTTGTACTCATAGAGTGAAAGAGAGACAATACAAGGAAAAGTAAGACAGGGCAATGTAAGAATGATAAGACACTGTGGGCCTAACGCACGGCAAGATAAAGAAATGAAATGCAAGACAAGGAATGGCCAGTGGCATATATCCCTATACCAAGCGGGCGCAAGTTCGCCCAGTGGAAAACAGAGGGGAACATTTCGTAATGTATAATTATCAGAATTAGGGGGGGAAGACCGGTCAGAAGGGGTGGATGAATACCTTTGAGGGGGAAAACGGAAAGTTTTGAGTTTTTAAGCCCGATTGCTTGGGGGGATAGAAGCCGCTGGGAATGGCTAAGGCAAGATAATGCTAAATAAAGCAGGACAAGAATAATCAAATGTAAGAGAAGACAATGCAATTCTAAGAAAGGCAATGCACGACAAGACAAGGAATGGCAAGGCAAGGTAAGAAAAGGCGAAGACAAAGCGGACCTATTTTTCTTTCTGTTCCGTCCAATTTGCATCAGAGCCGGGGGGGGGGGGCGACGGCGTGCGCATGCGCGGGCGCATGCGTCGTCGTCGTCCGCCGGTTAATGTTTCTGCCATCAATCTCACTTAGCGATGACGTCGTCGAAGATGTGTGCGCCACCATTAGACGAATTCGCCGTCTTTTGAATTCCGATTATCCGACTTTCCCTCTCTCTTCCGACACCCCCTCCCTCACCCACGCACCCCCACCGACAGGGAACGCGTCCCCTTGCCAGTGTCCACTGTAACACCCCCACCCGCCTTTATATTCGGTAAATATTCCGGCATTCCTGAAAAGAGAAAGAAGTGAATGGAAGAAGCTGATACTGTATTTATTTAGCGCTAAACAAGACAGACCGGCGGTTCATAAAGTCTTCTAACAGCAGCAGCTGCAGTCCGATTTATATAGAGCCATATCTGTATGTAGGCCCACATATCTATGCTGTATGCTATATAGGCCTTATACAATTGTACGTGCTTGCATATGTAGGGCCTATGTCTCTCTGTTTTGGCTACAATAAAATACAGGAAAATGCTTAATACATGGGATTCCATGCATATTAGCCTATAAGCATAATGTATGTAGGCTCCGTATGCAGGCCTTGGCCTATGTAATAGGTTACGTATGTATGCATGTATGTATTGTATGTATGTATGTATTGTATGCATGTAGGCTACTTATGACACTGTTTTGTACATCATGTATTTATGCATCTATGTGTGTGTGTATAGCCTACGTAGTCTATGCTTTCATGTAGGCCTATGTATGTATGTACGTATGTATGTATATACATTTACGTAGGCCTACAATAATGTGCGCGTGCATGTAGGCCCTGTGCAATGTATGGTTCGTTTTTCGTTGGTTTCGTTGTCCCTTCTTTCCTCTCTCCACTCTTCGAACACGCAACTTGGTGACATGCATTCAAACTATTTCCTTTGTGAGATTTATTAGAGAAATCAACTAAGTGTCAATCAACCAGGCCTATATATATACACATATATTATTAGTGATATAATAATTATAATCATAATCATGTATATCATATATAACTGTAACAATTATTATGAACTCATGTAATACGTAGGCCAACACTTACATCTAAATATATAATATAGATATATATATATATATATATATATGTGTGTGTGTGTGTGTTTGTGTGTGTGCGTCTGTGTGGAGAGTGCGTTGATTGGGTAGGGTAATGAGGTCAGCAACATGAAAGCGCTAAGAGTCTAAGAGTGGGGTGGGGCTGGAACATAGAAAGGGAAGTTGCTGAAGCCCCTTCGTGCTTCTTACTCGTCGTCTTAGGGGCGGATGGATGGTGTCGGTCGTGGGGGTGCGGAGGATGGGGGGGAGGGGCTGGGGATGGTATCGAACCCCGACAACTGCGTCTGATTTTCCGGCGATCGTCGCTGCTACCGGTCGGAGGGAGCTTCCGATTGAAGGGTACTTCCGGTCGGAGTCGACTTCCGGTGTGAGGGGGAAGGGACGGAGATGTCAGACGTTTGTACATCCGGTAGAAGTCGGTCTAATCATCATCGGTCGACATCGGGTGGGGGGGTAGGGTCAGGAGGGAGACGGGGGGCTGTGCATTTGGAGGAGGAGAACGAGGAGGATAAGGAGGAAGAGGAGGAGGAGAAGGAGGAGGAGGAATGAGAGAGCGAGGAGTTGAATACGAAAGGGCAAGAGAATGTAAACACAATTATATTCATAGCCTAGGCCTACAACACACATATGAGTTAGGCCATAGGCGTAATTTGTGGGGGGTACAAGGGGTACATGTACCCCCCACACACACACACACACACTTTTTGAAGAAGCAATTTTATTATACCCAACTTTCTATTCAAAAGTAAATTTTGGAGAATACATTGTCCCCCCTTTTTAGATCATAGTAATCTCGGAGAATAAATTTAGGCCTATACCCTCCCCCACTTTTCAGACCAAAGTTACGCCCCTGAGTTAGGCTATATTATAATTATAATTATATATTATATTCCTAAATATTAGTTATATATGCCTATAAAACAGTTTATATTAGGAGAGGCGCTAAATAAACTTGTTTATTCATTCATAATACTTTTCTATCATCTTTTCGAGTCTACTACCTGCTGGGGCCTATACTGAGAGGCGGTCCCGACTCCAACTCGGAGGTATGCCGGAGTTTACACGTGGAGGCACCACGAGCATTATTGTGAGTGAAGGACTTCCTCACAGTCCCTATAGGCCAGCGGCTCCAAACCCGTGGCCCTCGGGTCAAAAGATGACAGTTTTCAGACTACAGGCGAAGGGTCTTGGGTAAAAGATGATAATTGTATGGCCTCCAGCTCTCGAGGAATTCTTTTCCGTGTACAGACAAAATACATTATTGGGGTCGGGAGAGAGAGAGATTAAGAATGGGAAGGGGGTTGGATGGAGAAAGGTGTGCAAACTGAGGGTATCGTATTTTGTATTGTGTTGGTGTATTTCTATACCGCCTCTTACGGACCACTACTACCCAGAGGCGGTCCCGACTACAGCTCGCACGCGTATCAGAGTTTTACACGCCGAAAAAATTGTGAGTGAAGGACTTGCTAAAGGTCCATACGCAGCGGGTGGGATTCGAACCTGCAACCCTTTGGCTGCATGGCGGCGACCTTCACCACTACACTACCACGCCCCACTATATAGGGGTAGAGGCAGAGACAGTGGCGGTATGGGGTATTTAGTGTGTGGGTCAGGGGCCTCTACCCCCTCCCCTTCAAGCAGCCGGTCTCAAAAACTCGTGACTTTCCATTTTCCCTCACAAAAGTCTTCCACCCCTCTGACCATTCCTCCCCCTATTTCAGACCATTATACATGATAAAATGTTTCCCCTGTTTTCCACTGAGCACACCTGCGTCCGCTTGGTATAGCGATAGAAGCCCCTGGGTGTGGTGTAATGGGGTGTCTGGCAATAGTAGACCTATCACATGCAAAAACAACAAAAACTACACAACAAGGTAACTGAGTTCGACCCTTATTGATGTACATGTATATCATATGATACAGATTTCCTCTTGTTGTTCGATTTAAGACAATAACTCGCGTTAAACAAGCAATAATAATGTACACAAATCAATCGTATTATAAACTAATAGTATTACAATTCACACCAAAATTACCGAAGCGCAGAGATTCGCCTACATCGTAAATGTAAATGACATAATCCCGGCATCAGGTCACATTACTGGTTCAATGTAAAGCAACTAAGTGGCGCGGTAGTGTAGCGGTGAAGGTCGCCGCCTCGTAACCGAAGGGTTGCGGGTTCGAATCCCACCCGCCGCACGTAGGTTAACGCAAAATTACAGAGCGCATACGGCAAGATTACGGAAGGTAGGCCCAATGCAAGATCACGAAAACCTCACCATAAACAACTGAAAACAATACTCTTTCACCAATCCTATCCAGATTCCCCCTCTTCTCCTCACCTCCCTCGTCGTCTAAACTGTAAACACCACCCACCCACCTTAGCCAGCTGTCTGTCTTCCTGTCTGACATTCTGGACCTTGACCCTCTGCCTTACGATTCTGATTTGACTAAGTGCCTGTGAATACGCTGGTTCCCGCGACTCCGCTTTTATGGGCGCTATAGAAATCTCGAGTAACGATCACATTTCAGAGTACAGCTGCTGCCTGCGAATGCAGCTAGATCCACCTAATATACGCTGATGCTTACACGCCAATGTATAGGCCTATTACATAGACCTACAGCCCATACTTGCTTCCGCATAGATCTCAAGTCATCCATAGTTCGTCAGAAGTAGGCCATCTCTCGAGTATCGACAAAGCTGCGATAAAAAAGATCCGCTGTCGTAGTAGCCTGGATAAAAAAATTATACAAATCTCACGGCGTCTCATAAGAATCGTAGTTAAAGAGACTTAATTCCACAACGAAAATAGAATGGTAATTCGTAAACAATAGAAAGTAGACCTAAGCTTAATTCCCAGACAATAATTATCTGAAAGCAATCTCCTAAGCCGTGAGGCGATTGAGAAAGAGAGAAAAGTTGGTTGGCTGCATGCATGATTGGACCCAAAGAGATTATATATCAATAAATTGACCTCGATGGTTGGACCATAAAACATCTTCCTAATTTATAAACATGATCGTATAATGTCATTTGCACATAATAATTTAGGCTTATTCTACAGGGCCTACTAGCGCATTGCTCCGGTTATGCTATTCATACAAAACAACTACGTGCCTATATCTTTAGGCTATAATCTTACATTATATAAGGTCTAATTAGGAAACAAGTAATAATCACTGACGAAGGCAATCAATCAATCAATCAATCGCAATTTGTATAGCGCCCCTTCAAGCTCCCTACTCAGAGGCGCTCCCAACCCAGGCCAAGCGGAAAAATTCAGTTTTCACCAATTGGTGAAAGTGAGTGCATGCACCGCAATGAACCTGACGCATGGACACAAGTAGCCCCCGTTCCAGGTTATTCTATAGAGGCAATGACTTTGTTACCCTTTGGGTTATCCTTTTATAACCGAAACTAAATTGCTTCTGTCATGGAGAAGCTACCTTCTGCTCAGTTGTATTTATTGCTGGTTGCAATCAAAAAAACTTACTGATTTGATTTATAATTTTTGAATCAGAACAACCAGTTAGGATCGTGCAGGGGGAGTGCTTGATACAACAATTATCGGGTGAATTGGAAAATGACTATCCACAGGATCGATGAAACACTGTGGTACAACGAACAGATGGATACGAGTTTCATACCCTAACATTTTGTCCCAAACTGATGCTTTTGAGTTTTGACCCCTTTTCCTTAATTTACAACAGGTAAACTGTGTCTTGTTTTATTAAGATTGACGTAAACTCTACTTCTGCGTGGTCTAGGGCAGAGCCCCAACATTTAACACTTCATATATAATATAGCACATTTCTGTTAGTAAATTATGACAACTTTTTTCGCCCTTCCCCCTTATAAAATAGCTCGGCTATTGTGTGGGGTCACCTATATGTAACTCTGCACCCCTAAACGCGACTGTGACCTTCGCCATTCAGTCAGTTGGCTCCACTCGATCCTCCTCCTGTCTCACTCTTTCTCTCTCTCGTCCATCTGTGACTAGCCGGCTCAAGTTCTCCAACCAAGCCATTTCCCATGCTGAACCTCGTCTCTGGAATGACCTACCCTCAGAACTTCGCAAATTTTCTGTTCCCCTCTGATGCATCCAACTTGCTTGACTCAATCTCCTCTATCTATCACTCCTGTAGCTTTCCACTCAAAGTTGAAGTTTGAAGTGTTAACTCTTCAAACAGCCATACCCTGATTCCTCTTATTCCCATCCTTCTAACCCTCGTCCTAAACGACACCCGCTTTAACAGCTGATCTGCCCCTCTGTCCCCCTGGAAATTGACCTCGGATAAGCACAGACTTTCTTCTGATTAACCCCTTTGACTTGACGCAGCGTTCGTGAATTAGCTGGTGCCCAGCGCTTGGCTTTACAGTGTGCTTTAGAAATCTCGAGATTACGATTAATACGATTACGGCTCGTGCACAATGGCGATTGCGGAGAGCATTTGTGTCTACGTGTGTAGGTCTATTGGATGCTCCAATAATATAGGTCCAGGTCAGGACCTGAGACAAAGGTCAGAGAAGGAGATCGTGTGTGAAAGTGGGGGACACATTTAAAACGGTGAAAGTTTATTCCCGCGTGAGCGTAAAGACTTTTCTAGTTTTTGTGCACGATGAAAAACACACCGTCGACTTTTCTTTGGTTAAGAAACTTTGAAAATGGGGGGGGGAAGCAGACAACTGTTACAGTGCTGTCCCTCAGTCAAAACTTTGGGGTGACAGTCTTCCTCTGTCCCTATGATTTACACCACTTGCTGAATAAGGTCACAGAGGTAGAGCGTAGATTTACCCAAAACAACTCTGTAGGTAAGAGAGAGAATTTTGAACTGGATGCGGGTATACAGCAAGAAGAAGAAGCCAATGAAGCTGCTGAGCAATGAATTTTCAGATGTGAGTGAAACGTGGAAGGCGAGCAATCAAACGAGCAGTTGCGTTTAAGACCGATTGCAATGGAGACAGGCGCAGTTTCGGTAGACCAGCAAGTAAAGAAGTTCACTAATTAATCCTAGAACAAACGAAAGCTTGAACCATAGTGTTGAAAGTCGAAGAAAGAGCAGATCGTCTGGCAGCACGAAGACTCCGCAGATGACAGAAACTCGACCTATAGACAGGTAATTAGAGACAATGCTCAGCGAACGAAGAGCCTATGTGAGGCGTCGTGACGCAAGTGTTAGAGTCGCCGCCTCGAAAGGTCGCGGGTTCGATTCCCACCCAAGCCGCTGCGTAGGGACCTTGGGCAAGACCTTCACTCACAATTGCTCGTAGGGCTTCGGCGTGTTAACACACGACACACCTGCGGCTGTAGTCGGGACCGCCTCTGAGTAATAGTGGACTGTAAGAGGCGGTATAGAAATACACACATACACATACATACAAACCGGGTTTAGACGAAAAAGCACAAGGTCTAATAATCTATTTTTTACTGTAGAAATGTATGATCTGTTAATTGTCGACAGGCGGCAGTGCACAGGAGTCACATGGTGTCTGCTGCACAACTCAACGATGCCGTCTTGCTGTGGATGAACGTTCTGCAGTTGGCAAGAGCGGCGAACGCTACTCTGTCGTGGGACAAAATAGCAAGACGAGGAGCACGTCTGTCGAAACTCGCAAGGAATACAAGCTTCGAAGGTCAGTGACATCATCATTGTGGGGCGCGGTAGTGTAGTGGTTAAGGTCGGCGCCTTGGAACCGAAAGGTTCCTGGTTCAAATCCCACCCAACGCGTAAAGACCTTTAGCAAGTCCTT
>JAQFXW010005875.1:0-10140 GCA_034693945.1 Dendrobaena attemsi
AGAAGTTGGCTGTGATATCTATTGGTCAGAGTTTTTAGTCTTTTGAGAATGTCCAGGTCACCAGAACATCTGTAGGCCCTTTCAAGACGGCGGCGGGATGATTTTAGAGCTTGAAGAAAGGAGTTGAACCAAGGATTTTTGGCGTGAGTAGTCGGTAGTCTCTCTCACCTCAACCGGGAGACGTCTGTTGCCGCAGAGTGTCGTCAGTTCAATAAAACCATCCTTTTGTCGATCGGAGAGAGGTGCCTTGGGATTTAATTTGGCATCCCATAACGACAGTCTCTCCCTCAAAAGGTGTTTCGTATCCGAGATGATATTATTAGGCTGCAACGTGTCAGCCATGTTCGTTCACTTCCTGCCGCGCATGCGCCTCGTGCAAATACAGAAAGTGGTTCATTTAAAATTATTTAAAACGACATTAATTATTATTACTTTAGATTTTCATTTCTGCTCTCGTATTTACTGCGGTTTTCATTGTAGATGAGTTCTGCATAGTTCATTCAAAGCGAACGTCTTCGTACATTATTTTATTAATTAACAGTACACCAAAGATGGTAGAGTCTTTGGTAGGCCTTTAATTAGGCTACATCAGAGCTGAAAAATAAGCTTTTGGGACAAATAATAGTTGGTTTTCTGTTTTTATTTTATATTATTCTTTATTATATTCATATTGACAAGAACGCAGTATGATTACAGACAGGTTATACGAAATACAGCCCGCATAGCACGACGCGCAGGTCAGCTTAACAGCGGATTCGACGTAACTAATGGCCTAAGTGCTGGAACTCTCCTAATATAGGCCCTATTCGTTTGTTGAATTTCATATTGACAAGAACGCAGTATGATTACAGACAGGTTATACGAAATACGGCCCGTATAGAACGACACCACAGTATATATAATTACACAGTACGTTGACTCATGGCCGCTGCCATAGTCAGAATGTGTGACCAATTTTCTAAGCGTCCGCCATTTTGTAACTTGAGATTCAGCTGACCCCGTTCAATTAATATGAAGTTGTGTGCAGCTATTTTTAGGAGAGCAGCTATTTTTAGAAACAAGCAATGGTTAACAGGCAGCAATGTGAGTCGACGTACTGTGTAATTATATATACTGTGACGACACGCAGGTCGGCTTAACAGCGGGTTCGACTTAACTAATGGCCTAAGTGCTGGAACGCTTCTGGTGCGACCAAACCAGGAGTGGGAGTGGGCGATCTTATTTTCCAACTCCAACTCATATTATTTTAATGCAGCTGGGATTGCTCAAGAAGCGTCATGAATAGAAATACGCGCTCATATAATGCATGTCTATATGCAAAGCAGAGAGACAGCTAGGCAGCGTTAACGATATTTCGCGAGAAGATATCGTCGCTATGGTTACGCTGAGTTTTCGCAACGAGAGCTAAGTTCTTGCAAGTGGAAAAATATGAAATATTGTTTAATTTATTACTTGAACTTGTCGCGAACTTTAAAATAGATTTTTTTCTACAACAAGAAACCAGACTTACGGTTTTTAAGCTCGGCTTGGTATAACTTTTTCTTAGTCAAAACTGCTGGGCGGTTGATTTTTCAGACTAACGTTAGGGTACCTTATTTGGTGTGGTATAATTTAAATTTTTTATGTCCTGTGTGGAGTCTGTGTACTCAAAATGTTGTAGACTTTAAATTAATAATAATTATTGTAAGTATAATCGATAATTCTGCTATGCATGTTGATCGCGTATTCTGCAATTGTTCAGCAAAGTTGTTTGGGTATAACATAGTTAGGTTGTTAAATAAGTAAGAAAATGGCCAGAATGCAAGTTAGTAAATTTGTATTGATGAAACCTGATTTTAGCATCGAAAATTATTTGCAGTTTTGTATTGATGCACGAATTCTGTCAGTGATGCACAATTTCAAAGTAATGCCATCAATGTGTACAAAATGTAATAACAATTTCTGATGCAAAGACCTGGTTTTACCTCTGTATTTATATTTCTGTGCAGCTGACAAGATGTCAGAAAGTCCAGGAGTAATCAGTGCTGCACTGAGCAGAGCTGGAAGTAAGCATGATATGGATGGATCGCAGGGTGATCCAGTCGTCAATGGAGATGGATTGGAAAAGGGTGAATATTTGGATATTTTTTCACAGGATACATCTTAATGGCTTTGACGTAATGCACGGACTCTTGAAGTTGCTATTTCTATAGACTTTTATTATTGAAAGGATATGAAGCCAATCCAAAACTAAGGTCATTGGCCTATATTATGTGTGCTGCGATTTTACATCAAGTACTTTTCCAGCAAAAGCAGGGGCTTCTATCCCTATACCCAGCGGGCGCAAGTGTACCCAGTGTAAAACAGGGGGGAACATTTCATAATGTATAATTTTCAGAAATAGAGAGGAAGACTGGTCAGAGGGGATGGAAGAATATTTTTCAGAGGGAAAATGGAAAGTCATGAATTTTTGAGCCCGGCTGCTTGGGGGGGGGGGGTAGAAGCCTATGAGCAAAAGTAATTCCATTTGATTTGTTGACATTTGAAACAACTTAAAACGAGTTAAATGGAATATTTGTGATTGAAGTGACACATATTGTGATGAACGTTTGGTGATTATATCAATGATAATATGAATCAAAAATGGAATGAACAGCAGTGAAAGTTGTGTTTAAAGTCTGTTGAGTGTCACTGTCTGGAAATTTCAATCTATAAAAATAGAAAACTACAAATGTCGCCTGCAATGCCTCAGAAAAGACAAGTGCCTCAGAAGAGAGAAGCTCTGATAGACTGAGACGTTGCAGCTTCAAATTCTTTCACTCCCCTTCTGTAATTTTAGTCCCAGTAATTTCTTTCTATTTATATCTGCTCTGTCTCATCAATATTTTTATTGTAGCTTCACATGATGCAACAACTGACTGATGGTTTGGGCATTAAGACAATGACACTACAGAATTCTTTAGATTATAATTATTATCTTATACATTTTTATACAGTTCATATGATTTTATTCAGTATAATACTTCTATTGTAACAGTTGGCATAACAAACTAACTTTCTGCAATGCTGTATAGATGTCATTCGCTTTTGGTTCTGTGACAATAATTATTTTCTGCAGTTCTACAGTTGCTGTCTCTGCTTACATGTTCTGATGATGAGATTTCGATGCAGTAACTGGTCCTAGCATAATTCCTCTGGTTCTTAATTTTAATGTGACCTCATGCAATTAAGATTATGGGGTATTGTGGCGCAATGGGATAGTCGCCACCATGTGTTTGAAAGGTCACAGGTTTGATTCAGACCAAAGTAGGGACCTTCAGCAAGTCCTTCACTCACAATTGCTCTTGCGCTTCGGCGTGTAAGCTTTGACACCTCTGGGCTGTAGTCGGGACCGTCTCTGAGTAGTAGTGGACTTGAAGGAGCGGTATGGAAATGTGTGAATAAATTAAGGAAAAAGAACTGCATGCCTTTTTGTTACCTATGACACATTTATTTTGTACTGCTCTCAAGATGTTGTAATTAATTTTTTTAAATTTATTTAAATTAAATGTACTGAATTAATTGGATGTGTGAGTGACAGAGTGTTCATGACGTATATTTAAAATCTTTGTGATTAATTGCACAGGTCTTGACTTCCCTGGTGACGAAGAAATTCCCACTATCATTGGTGATAATAGTAACTTCCATGAGCCAAAAGTTGTAAGATATAGAATCCATACTGACTTCATTCTGATATAAAATTAAACTTAAATGAAAAAGTATATTGATCTGTAAAATTGTTTTTAATGTTATCGAATTGTCCGTTATATTTTTATTCATTCATTCCATATAATTTAAACAGAATCTACTGTCAATATTATAAAATTGTGAAATTTCAGACATCGCTTAACTTTTGATTTTCTGCTCTTCATACAACAGCTTTAGGTGTTAAAATTTGTGTAAATAAAATCTACTTTTGGTCTAATTTAATCGTATCTTAACTGATTGAATTCATCTGTTTAATCTTGACGTGATTTACTCTTGGGTTAAACTTCTATAGTGTCACAATGCAGTGTTCCATAAGATCTCCCTGTACTTATCATGATATCCAGGGAACAGACCAGGTAAACATTCAGTAGGTCAGAGAAACCCAGTTGGCTGGATACAGTGGATCAAGTTAAGTGGAAAAGTAAATTCACTTAGGACTTCAATGACAGCATGACAGAACTACATGCAAGCGGTGGATTATATAATCTTGAGCCTTCTTAGAAATATCTGGTGTAAACGAATTTTGATGCATCCTCAAAGAATTTGCTCACAGATTCCAAGCTTGCTACCTGTTGTCTCGGGTAAGCCATTAATTTTGAGTGGTTAAGAAATTTCAATATTACAATTATGATTCCACATAGCTTTTAAAATGTCATCAAGGACTTTGTGTGTCACTTTCTGTTGTGGATAAAAATAGAGTCTTTTGACATTACACGAACATATTTTTGCAGAGTGACTTAATACTTGATCGAATCACGCTGGCGAAACTGACTCCTGATATGTGGCAGCCGCATCACATGTCGATTCTTGAAGAATTTGCTGGTGACAAGCAGCACATGTTGGTAGCCCACATAGACAGTGTCAACGGTCTCACGCTCGACTTCAGCGTTCCGTGTGGACCCGTTAATGATATGGTTTACTTTCTGAAGAAGGAAAACGTTACTAGTCTTTCGGTCGACACGTTCTTTCGGGACGTCTTGTACGGAACTGTCAAGGGCCGGCACATCGAAAGCCTGCTGCGTGTCATGTCCGGGATCTACGTTCCAGTGTTCTACAAGAACACCACGTGGCCTGATAGTATAAAGAATGACTTTACTGGACAGCTGCACAAGTTCATGGCCAGTCTGACGGACACTAAGTGGAAGATGGAGGGCAAGACTGTGCTCTATATTCCGCTTGAGGGTACTGTTGTCAAGCCAGAGCTCGCGTCAAAGAACAAAGAACTTATTCAGAGGCTGGAGAGTTAGTTGAATTTTAGTTTCCCAGTGTCATTTACCATACAAATCACTCATGTCATTTACCATCAAAATCACTTGTGTCATTTACCATCAAAATCACTCATAAGGAACTTACTCTTTCTTGATACTAAGTGTTTGTTTAATGAAGTCAAGCGAACGGTCGTGACTTAGCTGCAAGCATCTCTTAGCATATATAAATATCCGAAAGGAATAAATGAACGGTACCTTTAAAATGTCCAAGTTTGTACAAAATGTACAGCTAAGGTATGGCACTTCAAATGTGCATTGTGCTGTCATTAGCTGCTTCCGATTTTATTGTAAACTTGTTTAACTTGTTGAAATTTGTTTAACTGAAATTGAAGAATTGCTTCTAATTAAAATTTGCTTGAAATAATATTATAATATGGGTTCATAATTAAATCGATTATTACAGTAGCCAATACTGATTATTAAATTTTGCTGGTAACGTACCAATGTTTCTACGAATCTGCGGTGCCTAGCATAATAGTCACTTTGTAACATAATGCTAAATTGAGCACTAAGTTGGGGATGTCAATCAAAATATGAATGTGAACAGGAATAGATGTCACATCCAACTTGACAGACATGCGAGTCACCGAAACTAAAAACAACTAATATTTTTATATTGTCACCGATTATTGCTGATCGATACCAATTAGTCCAATAATCGGCCCGATACCGATACCAATGTTAGTATCAGTGCAGCTCTGTTGTGTAGACCTATTTTTGTTTACACCTGTTTAGTTGCCATATTTCAGTTCCTTTATGATTTCAGTAATAAAAAGTGCTGTATGATTGATTATCCTTTTGTGTATGTGCATGGAAACTGGATTGTGTGTGCTCAGCTGCCATGATTCACTGGACGCGGCAGATCAAGGAGGTCCTCAGCTCCCAGGATGCTCTCCAGACATCAGAAAATGCCGGACCATTGGAGGAAATTGAGTTCTGGAAGAATCGATGTGCCGACCTGTCTGGAATCAGCAGCCAACTGGATAAGCCCGGAGTGAAGAAGATAACAACCATACTGGAAATGGCAAAGTCATCCTATGTTGTGCCGTTCTTGAAGTTGTCCAGTCAGATTAAGGTCAGTTGCTTTCATCCTGTCAAAGAAGTTTGAGAGACTTCGAGAGCTTTGTGCACTGTGAGATGTACTTTAGATGTCTATAGTTAAAAGTAAGTAGACAAATGAGTTGTGGATGATTTCTGATGCATTTCAACATTGTAATCGTATCTCGAAATTTCTATAGCGCCCACAAAAGCGGAGTCGCGGGAACCAGCTTATTCACAGCTTAGAACACTGGAACACTGGGCTGCTCGGAACAACCTCAGGCTCAACCAGCATAAATTCCGTGAGATGCTGATCAGATGTGGTCGATCTGGGGATCAGCTGTCGTTGCAGCCGGAGGTCAGGTAGAAAGACAGATGGCTAAGGCGGGTGATGCTTGCATTTTAGACGATGAGGGAGGTGAGGAGAAGGGGGTGAATCTGGATAGGATTGGTGAAAAAGTAGTGTTTTCAGTTGTGACTGGAAGACATGTGGAGAAACAGCAAGAGGTGAGGTTTTCGTGAGTCCAGAACATTGGTCAGATATTTGTCGTAATGTTGGAGGGAGCTTATTCCAAATAGCATCCATTTATTTACTGTAATAAATAATGCCGATTAAAAAACAGGTCTCATATATGCTGATTTTCATTGACACAGTTTGGATGTTTGGGAGAATTGTCCTGTTCACCATGACTTGAACGATCAATGTTTAGATGCTTTTGAGATTTCCCTTTATTATTATACTATGCACAAGCAGCTTGTTATAGTGCTACATGGATAGCCAAATCATTCTCAAATTTCTGCAATGTTATAGCTTCTTTTCTCATGATCTTATATTATGAAGCTGCATGAAATTGTAGATCTGTTTATAACTATAGTCTTTTCAGAAATCGCTTGGCAAGATGTAGCATATTTGAAGTGTGCTTAGAAGGTGTTGGCTCAAAATATGTTATACTTCTGTTCGACTTCAGGAGGGTTCATACCAAGCTCAGAGCAATCTGAAGTTTCTGATGGTCCTCAAGGAGCCATGTCACGAGCTGGCTGAAGCACACCCGAAAGAAATCCCTCCTCTGCTGCCAAAGATCGTCAATCTCATACGAATGATTTGGGTCAACTCAGAATTCTACAACACAAGAGAACGTCTCACTGGAATTCTGAGAAAGGCAAGTTAATCTGATTCGGGTAATGACCTTCAGCATTGACCTCGTCTCATAGTCTTCCCATGTAGTCTTTTCATTGTCCTTAGTTCAGTTGAGGCAAGTAGATCTGAATAACTTAGTAGCCATCAATTCAATTATTTCCATATTTCTGTTTTTGTTTATGTATGGTAAGTTATCTGCCCAGTGGTCATTGAAGATCTTCGTGTTTGGACTTGTAAACAAAAATTCCGTTGTTATTTTCACTGGATCTCATGGGAAGTTTTCTACAGTTGCTGCGCATCGTAGTTAGTTTAAATTTGAAGAAGAGATTCATGCAAAACATACTTGTGACCATTGTGAGCTTCTTTAATTTTGATTCAGACGGAATTGGTTACGTGTTTGACTGTTTGTGTATTTCAAATCTCTCTCGTTACAGATTGGTGATGATTATAATGCAATTAATGTGATTAATAAGGATTGTCATATTTGTGCGTAAGGTAATTAATTTAATTAATAAGAATTGCCATATTTGGGCTGGTTGTGCTTGCAATTGAGATCATTCTTTATTGTAATGCGAGTATTTATAATTGAAGTTGAATAATTAACCAAATTAATTAGTGCCCCTTCAAGATCTTTGCGTAGAGATCTTGACTATATAAATTTCGATTGATTGAAAAAAACTTTGCTTGAAATCTAACATGTTTGTGTTTGTTTAGCTGAGCAATGAGATCATTCATCGTTGTTGTAAGGAGATCAATCTCGATCGCATCTTTGCTGGTTACGTTCAGTCAAGCATGAAGACTCTCAATGATTGCATCAGTTGCTGTGAACAGTGGAAGGAATCCTACAAAAAGGTAGGCCTACCTCTGCGCATTGCGTTTTGATGCATAGTTGCATACTCATGTATCTATAATTTGAATGAGTTTTATGTATTTATTTTGTTTATTTAGTCATTATTTCTATACTTCCTCTTCAAGTCTACTACTACAACTACTCAGAGGCGGTCTTGACTACAGCCCGAAGCGCCTTGAGCAATTGTGAGTGAGGTTCTTGTTCAAGGTCCCTACGTAGTGGCTTGGGTCTAAATTGAATGGGTCCGCAACCCTTTGGATGCTAGGCGATGACTATCCCACTACGCCCTACAATATGTCAATAGTGTTTGTTAGCTCAATGGACTATCGACTGAGAGGTCCCGATTCAAATTCCAGTCTTATTTATGCACAATAAATAATGACAGGTTTATTTATATATTTGGCTATCGATACATATTTAAATTCCGGTGCTTTGACCTATTTGGAGCTACTTTGATGAAATTAGTTAACAATGGAGTTCATGGTGCCCTGTGATAATTATGGACTAATAATAGACCAAATATCAGGCGATCTGATATAAGCTAATCAGATCTGATGAGTTCTGATGCACTATTATCGAAGTACGCCTTTGAAGTCAAAAGGGGTTGCTGTTAAGTAGAACCATGACGATTCTTTGAACAGTTTGTTATAACAGATTGCAGCTCTAACGTAATGTATTAGCCCTCTCAGTTCAAACTGTCGTTAATCGATAAGCTGTATGCTGATCAGAAAACCGGTTTAAGGTAACTCAACATTTGATATTCATGAGCTGATGCTAGAACATTCTCACAAGAAAGTGGGTGAATCATCATCAAACTATACACTAGTATACAGCTATTCACTTAGTGGCGAATTCAGGTAGCTGTTAAACAAACTGGACTGTTATTGAATGAATGGCTTTATATCTTTTTCCAGATGTCTCGAATTCACCACAAACTCTCGTCGCAAGGTTGGGTGCTAGACCAGAGCAGTATTTTTGCTCAGGTTGATGCCTTCATCCAGAGATGCAAAGATCTCATTGAGGTCGGTCAATGTTTCCTTACTTCTCTTATATTTCATGATGTTAAGTCTACAGGTCAAGTTATGGCTAGATACTTTGATCGATTTGTATGAGTGGCATAGTAAAAGTTTCCTAGAGTGAGTAGCATATTATTTAGGTTTCTTATGAAAATGGAGTTTAAACAGAATGCTATCTGAACCTCACACCTATCAGTTACACAAATGAAACAGCATTTCTTATATAGTTATCTGTTTGTTGCTTCTCTGACTGTCAATATTTGATGGTGTTCAGTAGTCTAACAGTCCTTGTGGATGCCAAGACCATTACTGTCTTTACATGTATGAATGTGTGTATTTCTATACCGCCTCTTACAGTCCACTACTATTCAGAGGCGGTCCCGACTATAGCTCGAGGATGTGTCGGAGTTATACACGCCGAAGCGCTTGAGCAATTGTGAGTGAAGGACATGCTAAAGGTCCTTACGCGGTGGGTGGGATTCGAATCCACAACCTTTCTGTTGCGAGGCGGCGACCTTCATCACTACACTACCGCGTCCCTGCATATCATTGACCAGTCAGCCAGTCTTTCAGTTGGTCAGTCAATCAATCAATCAGTTAGCCAGCCAATCAGCTAGTCTGCCAATCGGTCAATTTCTTACACTCAGTCAAGGCAACTATAATTGGTGATAATGATCTGCCTGATGTGTGTTATGCATTCTTCTAGGTCTGTGAATGTCAAGTCTTCTTTGCCAGACGTAACGAGGGAGACAAGTCGGAGATGCCACATTTCGCCGGTCAACGAGGACCGGAGATCCTTCGAGGTCTGCTCGAGATCGAATCGGTCTTTGATAAGAACCTCAACTTCCTTCACAGCGTCAAGAAGACGATCCTCGACGTGAAGGCCACCACGTGGCACGATGACTACAACAGGTTCGTAGTTCTGTTCTACATAATGTGAGCCTATGCCTTTGTTGGGCTCGCTGAAGATGCTACATAAATAACCAGATATGTGCACACACTATGCCTATGTACATAGATATTACGTATTAATCATAATAATACCGGATCTTTCGATGTATGCGGTGATGCGATGTATGCGATCTCTGTCCACACTAACGCTCT
>JAQFXW010005876.1:0-10140 GCA_034693945.1 Dendrobaena attemsi
TCGGAGTCCTCGAGCCGGAAGCGCTTCTGAGTAGACTTGTTCTGTAAGATGCGCTATATAAAAGTTCCGATACAATTACGCTCACAGATTAACATCTGTCAAGAACCGAAACGTAAGACATCTGGAAAATAAGTCAACAACTCTGCCGTGGATCTCAGTATCTGCCAACGACGGTATCCCTAATTGCAATTTGTATAGCCCCAATTCAAGAGAGAATCTGCAGAAATTCTGCAAGGCACTTGAAAGAACCCAGAAGCAGTCAATAGACAACTACTTGGATGGACAAGAACGCACACAAGAAACCGAACAGCAAAAATCATCTCCATGTAATAAGAAAAGAAGGCAGAAATAGAGATACCGAGATAAGCTCTTGATTTAATTTAAGACAAAACATTTCTTATAGTAATGCAAAGAAGATGAAAGAGCGCAAAAGAAAATAAACGACCATAAAACGATGGATGAACATAAAAAATGAAAGAATTTTTAAGAGAACATGAAACCAAATGAGAGAATTTTCAATAATCGTAACAGATACGGAAGAACTTTCAAAGAACGTTAAGAAAACGACACAATGAGGTAAATTTTCAACGGAACGAATCAAAGAAAGAACTTTCACGAAATGCAAAGAAAATGAAAGACGGTTGGATACATACGCTCGTAATGTCATTGAGCTGATGGAGAAAAGAATTTAAAGACGACTTAACTTATCACATAATAAAATCAATGTTCTTAACTTGTTACGCTACTTCATAAAACCAGTTATTTTCTTAGCAGTTTACTAAACAAAACAATTTTTAACAATGTTACTTAGTTAAATCTAATTAAGCCAACTCCTTAATTTAAAGCCGATCATATCCTTAACATATTCTTGGCCATACCAAGAGCGATCCAGCACTTATGCAATTAGTATAAGGCTAACCCGCTGTAAAGGCCGACCTGCATGTCATGCTATGTGGGCCGTATTTCGTATAACCTGTCTGTAATCATACTGCATTCTTGTCAATGTGAAGTCTATAAGAGTGAGCACTGTACAAATTGCTATTTGAAACAATTTACGTAATGAATACAGATATCGGTCACAATATCTCGGAGCCCTACGGAGCTCAAAAGCATCAAACCTGTCCCGACTAAAACACAGATTAACACCGGCGGCCAGTCTCAGCAACTAAACAGCAGCAGCAGCCACAATGGATGATGCGGGATGAGCAGGAGATGGATAAGAACTAGGAGCCATGCAGTTAGTCTCAAAGCAATTAAAGCAACCAATCACAGAATCATCACCTTTGATCTGGCTGAACTCTGAAAACGAATCATATGTCACAGCGTATGATTATGCTCAAATCGAAGCCGCTATCTTCCAGCTACTCTATACAAAATCGTAATGGTACGCTTATGTAACCTCGTAAGTTCCTAACTGTCCTTATATAAATGTAATCACCCAATTTCTCTACATGAAATGTTAACTCCCACTTAGTCTACATGTAAATGTAATCTCCCAAATTTTTACTGTAAAGTTACTTAATCTCCCAAAGTTTTATTGTAAATTTACGTAATCTCCCAAACTTTTACTGTAAATTTACGTAATCTCCCAAATTTTTACTGTAAATTTATGTAATCTCCCAAAAAATTTACTGTAAATTTACGTAATCTCCCAAATTTTTACTGTAAATTTACGCAATCTCCCAAGTTTTTACTGTAAATTTACGTAATCTCCAAAAAAAATTACTGTAAATTTATGTAATCTCCCAAATCTTTACTGTAAATTTACGTAATCGCAAAATTTGTCTACATGTATTGGTAATCGTAACAATTTAACCATACGTAATCGTAATCTCTCCATTTTCTAAAGCTCTTCAACAATGAAGGATGTAGCACAATTGTAAATAAACTCTGAATGTTTTTTCGTATTGATTAGATACGGCTTTCGTATTGTATAAATTGTCTTACAACCATCAACACTATAAACGCAAAATTCTTATTAACTATTTAACTTATGGTTTTATTGCATTCATTGTTCATTTGAATAATTAGTTAAGTTTACTGTTTTTCAGACTGTATATAATTTATTTCATTAGTCTTATTGCTTTAATACATAAGTCAATCGCTCTTATTCCATTGATGTGAAATCTGGGCTGTCCTCCAGATATCCACTTAGATTACGACTCACTGCTTAATTGTTTCGGTCTATTTTGTTTGCTTGATTCTATTTATTGCATTTTTCATTTTAAAACTGCTCGATGCAATCAACCGATTTGATTTGTGGTTTTGTCGTCGATTTGGATTACCTGTCCAATGAGTTTCTGCTGACGATTGTTATCCTTCCTTAGTTCTTCGATCTGTGATCTCAGCTCTTTCTCCTGATCGCCCGACGTCTTCTGCAGACGTTGGATCTCGTTAGCCAGCAGCCTACACAATCAATCAATCAATTAACGAATCCATCTAGCACCAAATCCTAGTCTTTGCTCCCGATCAAGGCCCTGTCGAAAAGGACCTACATGGACTACTGCGCTGGAAATTCAATGGACAGGTTGCGACTCAAATCTCTGTTCCACCTGCATCTGTGGGGCGCGGTAGTGTAGTGGTGAAGGTCGCCGCCTTGCAACAGAAAGGTAGCAGATTCGAATCCCACCCGCCGCGTAAGGACCTTGAGCAAGTCCTTCACTCACAATTGCTCGTTGCGCTTCAGCGTGTAAATTCCGACACACCTCCGGGCTGCAGTAGGGACCACCTCTGAGTAGTAGGAGACTTGAAGGGGCGGTATAGAAATATGTGAATAAATAAAAATTCAAAACTAAAATTTATGCAGTAGTGCAGTCACTGCAGTGAGACAGTGGTTTACCTAGACAGCACAAGCTAAGGCACAGCAAGGTGAAAGAAATTTACAAGTTGACACACAAACCCTTTAAAAGAAAGCTGCATACAAGTGTATAGTACAGCACAAACACCTGTTTTCACTTCAGAGTACATGACACTATGGAAATTTGAAGATTTAATAGAATTGGATCGCTTTTTTAAAGAGGAAAGTGATTCATGGTCGACACTAGACAGTGCTTCTCAAAGTCTTAAACGTCGCGGATAGGCAGGAGTGGTGTGTTCAACGTGATGGACCGCAATAGTAATTTTCCAATTGCACCAGAACTGCTGCACATCAATTGATTATTTTTACTTTTCAACACTTGAACTACATATTAAAATTGATATTCATTATTCAGTAGATTTCATTTCCTAAACTTGTAACGTGCTCATTCTGCTCAAGGTCACATCAAAATGAATACATATGAAATATTGACACATTGCTCGTTAAAACGAGTCTTCTAAGTGTCTACTGTTATAACTTTTAGACATTTCCGATTCTTATTTCACTTTGCGGATAACAACTGAGGGTACAAGGAATGGCACCGATTTGTGAAAAGCATAGTGTCATGCTTACCAACACCGAAATCTGATTTTCCAGGTCAAGCCGAGCTTTTTCCACGGCCTCCATTTTCCCGATGATCGTTATGACTTCCGGGTCTGGATCGTTTGGCGCTGGAAAGATGACTCGCACTCCACTCTCCCGCACTTTGCTGATGGTGGCGCCACCTTTGCCTATGAGGAATCCATGATACTCAGGATTTGCTCGAACTTCGGCTGTGTAGCTTGCCTCCCTCTGAAAAAAGAGAATTAAACTCATTTTTTGAAAATGTTTTGCACACTATAATATATAGTATATATAAATGTATAAAAAGATTCATTTGCAGATTCATTCTGTCTGTTATTTATCTATTTCAATTTTAAATGCATCTATATAACAAGCTCAATATAACATATTTTGTCTTCAGCCGGCTAAAGTATAATGGTAGTATGAAGCTTCAGATATAATATAATCGTTCGATTTTAGCCATCGTCACAGAACAAACTGAGCGACTCTCAGTTTGAGGAGAGACAAGACAATAGATACTCGTGAAATTGCATGTAAGCATATGTATGATCTATGTATGCACGACTGCACATATGTATAACTTGTATGTAAGCCTGTATGTATGTATGTCATCCAATCAGCACTAAGTAGTGTCAATATGCATTAGATTTATCTGAAGCAAATATTGCACAGGAACACTGGAATATCACAATCATTAACCATATTTAAAAATGTAATAACAAGTTGCCCTGATCTCCAAATCCCTTTCAGCATACTCTCATTGCTGCATGTTAAAAATTAACAAGACTCTCAATTATTCCTGAAGGTAAATTGACCTTTTCGTTTGCAAGCTCCAGTAGTTGAAGCTTCGCTTTTTCGACGTCGTTCTTTGGTCCGTGTATGGTCACAGTATCAGTCGGCTTCAAACCGGGTGGAAAGTGGATCTCAACCCCTCCGCATTCTTCCATTATCGAGTGGATGAGACGACCTTTCGTGCCGATGAGAGACGTGTGGAACTTCTGAGGAATCTCAATCGACACTTCGACAATGCTGCCCTGCAGAACAATGTCGAAAGGGTAAGAAAATTCGTACAGTTTGCTGCACTCTCAGCGTTAAAGGGTTAAATGTGACTGTCTTTGAAGACATAACCTTGAGGTTGTACTGAGCATCTTAGATAAGGCACCGGTATGTAGAATATAAGTCTAAGAACAGGTTCCATAGTTAGACTCTCAACCTTTGTTCGCTATATATGGCGTAGTAAGTGAGATGCTCAAGCATGTTAACTCCGGCTCAGCATCAGCGCTCTTATTGGGAGCCGGAAAGCACCTCTGAGTAGTAGTACCCTCGAAGAGGCGCTATAAGATCTTCAAATAATTTATCTGTATCACACATAACATAACGTAGGATTTTATCATTTCCATGAGAAAAAACAAACATAACCCACGATCGTGATATACAAATTGGCAGTAAGCATTTAGTGTAAGGATAGGTAAGGTAGTAATTAGGGATCAAAATGAGGACCTAAAGGGATCCCGCTGGGCAGGGTACTATGCAGGTTAAAGACAACCAGAGAAGCACGGACTGGAGACATAAGTTAAGAATGAAAGCATTATTTGATGCTGAGCATTATCTTAACTACACTAAACAAACTAAGTACAATAGAAAGATATAAAAGAAGTGGATTAAATAGAATGTCAAGCTACATGGCTATAGGCAGATATGTACTTGATAGCAGACGCTTCATATCGAACAACTGACCATCTCCTTAAGAATAGACTCAACCATCTTCTTCGCCTTGTTCACATTCTCCTGCTTTCCTGTAATCGATATGGATTCGTTATTTCCTCGCGGAAGTTCGATCTTCGTCTCCATCTCCTCAGAAACCTAGAAAGACAAATGAAATATTCCAATTGCTGGGTTTCTGGTTCCACAAAGAAGTCGCCTTATTATTAATCTCTCGGTCTTTAATATTGTCAATGCGACAAGATCAAATCCTGAGAAAGGTGAATAATGGCTAAAGAAATGTTGCTCTAAACTATAAAACCTATATAGCATCCCTTAAAACAACGTACTAGTCTAACCCCAAGAAGCAGTCTGAAGGACATAATGGATACCTGGCACGG
Organism: Dendrobaena attemsi; assembly: GCA_034693945.1. Lineage (NCBI taxonomy): Eukaryota > Metazoa > Annelida > Clitellata > Crassiclitellata > Lumbricidae > Dendrobaena > Dendrobaena attemsi. The sequence goes on from JAQFXW010005876.1 coordinate 5,524, forward strand.
AGCGATTACAACCTGGAGTTTGGCTCAGGGAATACCCCCTCAGGCTAACTCAAACTTCACTCGCTTGGAAGTGGCGTTCTAAAATGAGACATATTATGAATGAGCGTCTTGCAAGGCTGCCAATAATTTAATCTGACTCAGGCTTATACCGTTCATTCACATTACGTTTGCAATCGTACTGCGGTCTGCCAACAAAAGAAATCGTTCTTGTTAATGTTAAGCATCACTTATAAGCCACATCTCAGCCGAGTTATATCCCTTTGAAGAAAACCCGTTGAGATCAAAATCGTTGAAATAATCAATCGTGCAGTTTCGCTGAGAAACAGAAGCGATTCTGAAGCGTGGCAGAATACGAGGATCATTTCGTAAACATCAGGAACATCTGACCTAGAAAAACCATAGACAGAAGACGACGATATACCTTTCGCAGTTTCGCTCCACCCCTTCCAACGAGATACTTGAGAATCTCTGAACTGGCATTCACTTCAGCTTTACAGTTGTTTACCGACTGAAAACAGATAAAACAGCATCATTCACTGCTCGAATTCTAAAGAATAGACCGTGAGTAGTAGTGGACTTGAAGGGGCGGTATAGAAATGCGTAAATAAATAAATAAAATTCACTGCTCAAATTATAAAGAATAGAACCTGATGCTAAATGGGCCAAAATAAAAATGATAGCTCATCAAAATAAGCCAGATTAAACCAGAACCAGAATGAGGCAATGATGATTAATTGAGTAATACAAGCTGAGAGAGAAAAGTCATAAATTTAGAATGCATGATGAAATCAAAGAGCTGAAAAACAAGCAAAAGAAATCGTAACAATTCTAGCGTCACCAAATAACATCTAGATACTTCAGTATCATCTGAAGCCAATTTCTATTTTCTAACCAGCAAAACAAGCAAAAAGTCATAAAAATTCTAGCGGCACCGAATAACATCTACTTAAGTATCGTCTGAAGCCAATTTCTATTTTCTAACCAGCAAAACAATCAAAAAATCATAAAAATTCTAGCGGCACCGAATAACGTCTACTTAAGTATCGTCTGAAGCCAATTTCTAACCAGTTCATGAGTAAGATTCTGAAGATATTTGTAGCACTCGTCAACCTCGTTCTTTGGACCACGAAGGACGACAATGTCGCTCTGCTTCGACGCTTCCGGAAACGCAATATTGACCTGACTGAACTTGGTTGTGATCTCACGAATACTGTTACCCTGAGCTCCGATGATTGTCTTGTGGAAACGCTGGTCGATCAAAATGTCCCGAACCTTCTCATTCTCCTACGAAAAGCAGACAGACACCACTTAAGAGTTTATATCAGTGGTTCTTTACCGGTGTTTGACCGAACCCCTGGGGTTCGGCGAACCATCGCCAGGGGTTCGGCAGAGGTCCTCTGAAATTATATAGCCTACATGTTCAGGGTCAGTGAATTTAAGTAAAGTATATATGCTATTTTATTTGTATAGTTCAACTTTAATTGAAACAGTAGGACCCTACAGTTAGTCAACTGTTAGTAGTTCATTGTATTGAATGTGTATCACCTTTTGATTCAAAATTTTAGATCTTTTTGTTCCCATTACTCAAAAAATTATTGTTAAAACTTGAGGGTTCGGTGAGGGGTCATGGATTCCTCCTGGGGTTCGGAACCCTTTAAAAGGTTAAGAACCACTGGTTTATATGTTATAGGGAATGTGAATACTCAGGAAATATACAATATTTTTTCCTAAAATTTCCGAAAATCTGTATAATTGAAATTCTTAAGGTAACCTTCTATTACAAAAACTTAGCTGTACGCATACTTTTAATTGACAAATTACAAAATTCACATATTCCCTGGGTTACACACATCCCCGCAACATATACGCATATGCCATTTCAAGTCCTCCCTATGTCTCTAAGGCTATCATAACAAATACATAACAAAATCAACAAGCATTGGATATCAGTAATGCATATTCTTAAAGGTACAACCAACCTACGTTAACAACTAATAAATAAAATATTAATGAAAAATAATTTAAAAACTCAAAATCAACTAATTAATAACTATAGTATAGGTGCAGGCAGACAATAAACAATGCACATAAACCAACAACAGAAAACATAAGGATAGTGGAAGCATTGGAAAGAGTCATAAAGTGATCTAAAAGGAATGAGACGGAAGCGCCTATTACGTACTTAAAAAAGACTTAAGTCCAGAGATAGTGAGATAATAATAAAACAACCAAGCAAGAGCTGACCATTTTGTCAACGATTTCGATAAGTTCCGTCTTGGCCTTGGCAACCCCTTCCGGACTTCCTTCGATTCGGATGATATTGCTAGCGGAATCCTCAGGAGGAATGCGAATCGACACGCCCGTCTCTCTCCTCACTCGAGCTGTTCACCAAAATCACACAAATGCCACTGTTGTCGAAAACCTTAACCCTCTAGTACCATTCAGTCGCTTTTTCTACTCAGAATGCATCAAAAACGTATCCGCAGACTTTACGAGCGCTTTGATGTAATTCTGGATTTATTTGCAGAGAGACTTTGAACTTGTAATGCTTCAACAGCGAACAGTGTCATCAATTTAGGATTTCCTTTATTATCACTCACCGCCAAAAGACATGAAATCTCAAGGTGTCAGAACTGGAGTACGAACACATGTAAGCAGAATCAGATGGTTATGAAGAAGACTTTCAAGGATCTACATCATTTCCTTGATCGCTTAAAATCCTTTTGACATATTGAAGGACTTTTTCAAGGACCTTAAGAAATCAAGGACTTCTTCAAGGTCCATCATAATTCAAGGACTTTTCCAGAATTTGTTGATTTTCAAGGACTGTAAGAACCCTGGGACTCACCTCAGGCTGCCTGGCTTATCAACCACACACAGCCTCTCCATGCTAGCACACTGATCACCTCTGAGTAGGGATCTTGAAGGGGCGCTATACAAATTGATCATCTGAATCATCATCATCATCAATCGTGGGCACAATGCCCGTAGATGTCCGTGCCATCTGAATGCTTACTTCTTAATTCACCTTATTCGCTTTCAGCAATACTCGGTGCACCGTTGGTGTTGCCTTGTGTAATTCACACCAGTACAACATAGATTACCAATTAATAATAACAATAGTTTTTAAAATGACAAAACACGCCGAGACCTAGAGAACCAGTATCAATGGACAGTGTTAGTGGGTCACCATATGTAGATGAGCTTTTAGAGCATTCAGCTTGTACTATTAATTAATTAATTTATTTACTCACGCATTTCTATACCGTCCCTTCAAGTCTCCTACTATTCAGAGGCGGTCCCGACTACAGCTCAAAGGTGTGTCGGAGTTTACACGCCGAAACGCCACGAGCAATTGTGAGTGAAGAACTTGCTCAAGGTCCTTACGTGATGGGTGGGATTCGAACCAGCAACCCTTCGATTGCAAGACGGCGGACGACCTTCACCACTACACTACCGCGCCCCACAATGATGACAATTACTACATACATGCATAAATTGTGTTATTGTATTGTTTAAAAATTCATCTGGAACAGATTTCTCTTCGTGTGTTGAAAGTGTTTGCATTGATTTTACAATCACCAATTCAGCTCCAACACACTGACAAGAATTGTAAAGCAGCTCAACCGTCTCTCGTAGATTCCTTACCAACGCCTGGAGATCTCCGAATGTTCTTGTGATGCTTAGCTTCAACCTTTAGATCGACAAATGCCATACGAGACATCTGCAACACAAACATGTTGTCTGCAATAAATCGTTGGGAAATCGTGTATTACTATGCTATACCAGAATTATACCCTCAAACACCATCATCTCAAATTGACCACAAACACTATAATCCGAAATCAACCTCAAACACAATCATCCGAAATTGACTTGTACAGAGCAAAATAATGTTACTAAAATGCACCGCAATGCAGTAAAGTAAATGTTCGCAAATGAAATGACGCATTGTGATGAGTCTTTAGAGTTTTTCTAGCAGTCTTGATAAAACCAGTCATGAGCGGAGGCAGTTGGGTAATACAGCCGAGGAAATATTGTCTTCTTACGAGGTCGTTGGCTTTGGCCTGGATAGCCTGCTCCGCTTTCTCCACTTCCTCTGGTGGTCCCTCCAATATGACCTTGTCATCACTGAACTCGATGTGCACCTGCAATAGAAACAATTCTCAAATGCATTGAATTATATTCTATTTATACCTCTTGTAATACAAACTTAAACTATTCAGATGTGCTCTTTACTTCAGTACGGAGTGAACACGCCGAAGCACTTCCTTTACTACGCCACCTGGTGAGAGATTGAGTTTACCTATGGAAGGCTATGGGAAATGATTTTTCAATCTTATATTCTCCATACCATTGTGTCTTATACTAGCAATTGCGAGTGAAGGACTTGCTCAAGGTCGATACGCAGTAGTTTGTACAGATAGATGTACATTGTGCCAGTGTGTAGAGTATACTGTATATATATTGGGACGCGGTAGTGTAGTGGTGAAGGTCGCCGCCTCGCAATCGAAAGGTCGTGGGTTCGAATCCCACCCCTGCGTAAGGACCTTTAGCAAGTCCTTCACTCACAATTGCTGAAGCGCTTCGGCGCGTAAAACTCCGACACACCCTCGG